>NW_010729083.1:8271986-8287890 GCF_000365185.1 Nelumbo nucifera | reverse complement strand
GAATCAGGCCCACCTGCCTCTGACAGGGCAGGTATAACCGCCACTGTCGTCCTGTCACAGCCGTTACAGCCAGGGCTGAGGTGGCACGTGTGGGGCCGTCCTTTCAGGCTACATACCTGTCGGGTGTAAGACACCTTCTAAAGGTGGCGAGCACGACACTGTCTGACGAGAGACGTGGTTGCAGTCTCCAAGTTTGTCGGGTACGATGGTCGGGCAGGAGGCCTTCCTATGATGTGTCGAACTGCTCTTCTGCGAGCTACCTTGCAAGTGGCGAGCTGCTTGTGGCAAGCTACACCGAGTTGTCTGGCCCGAGGTGTCTCTACCTCAGGGGTATCTAGAGGCGGATCGTGGTGTTCCTGTTTGGGAGTGGCCTAAAATCCATTGGGAGGAGCTCGGGCATTAGGAAAGCTCAGGGGACCCCGAGCTCGGAGGTAGTTCGGAGTGCCTCAGCCTCGGGGAGGAGGTGCGGGCCAAGCGGCTCTCGGTGAGTAGCCTAACCCACCGAGATGCCAGGCTAAACTCGGTGAGCCCTTCCTACTGAGTTGCGATTGCGCTTGATGTACTGTCACGCTGAGTCATCGCTTGAGCAAGGTCATGCCCACGTGTACCCGTGCTACGAGGTCGGGCCAAATCACCCTCCATCACAAACAATAGAAATATTTGCCACAATATCCCCCTAATCATTTAAGTCAGAGGAAATGAATCACATTGACTAGAAACAAAATCATGCACACCACACACCAGGCTGGACTACTTTGTAACCCATTTTCACAATGATTCGTACTACTTAAATAATTCAACCCATACACTATACGGGCCAATGTATTTAATCAAAAGCATGTTCCCCACTTTATTTGACCTCAAATACTAAAAAAAATTATTTTACACCACTAACAAAGCAAGAGGTTAAAAATTAATATAAGGATAGCTTTTTTTTTGCCAAGTAATATAAGGATAACATGGGGTTTTAAGAATGTATAAGCCCAAACATGATAGTCACATGAGAATATTGCATGTGGTTAGGGGTGGATTCGAACCGAGCCGAGTCAAATAATACGAGGTTCGAGCTCGGCTCACCAAGGTAGTATAAGGCTCGAGTTCGAGCTCGGTTCGAGCTAGAACCTTGAGCTCAAGCTCGATTCGGGTCAAAACTCATAAGTTTGAACTCAACTCAGCTCGAGCTCGATTTGAGAAAAAATATTTTATAAAAATAAAAAATTATATATAAAAATATTTTTATTTGATATTTAAAAATTAAAAATTATAATAATTAAGAATCATAACATTTCTATTATATATATTTATTATTTTTTATAATTTATTATTATTATTATTATTATTATTATTATTATTATTATTATTATTATTATTATTATTATATATTCGAGCTCGGCTCACGAGCCTTACAAGCCAAGCTCTATTAGGCTTGAGCTCGACTCGTTTATTAATCGAGCCTATAAATTGGGCTTGAAGCTCAATTGAAACCGAGCCAAGTCGAGCTTCTTACAAGCCGAGCTCGAATAGCTCGTGGCCACCCCTACATGTGGTTAACTAATGGAATGGTAACATTAAGGGATAAAGTACTGAAACCCAGAAGTATAAGGGAATATTTGTTGCAAAACAAAGTTCGGGATCTAGAGATTAGTCTCCCTTTTGACAATCTCCCTTCCTCAAAGAAAATTAGGTGGTAAGAGTTAGAATGAAAGGGGATTCACCACTCTTAGAAGAATTCTAAAAGAGATGGGCCCTATCCACAGGACCGGATCTAGTAGGCACATCAAATTAAGCACGTTAAATGAGCACTTGATAAATATTTTGACAATTGTCAACAGTGGGTATTAATCTTTTTCAAGGGTGGGGTGAGGGTATTTTACATGGTTTTTAAAACCGACCCGGTGACCAAACCGGTCAAGGGTCCGGTTATCGGGTCGAACCGTCTGACCGTTCGAACCGAACGCTTGGCTCGTTCTAACAAGAAAATAAAAAAAAAAATTCAAAAAATAAAAAACAGTCAAAACCTTTCAAACGGTTCGAACGATTAACCACCCGGTTCAACGGTTCATTGACCAAAATCAATGATTTTAGGGGGAAATCCAGTTTTTGGGAAAAATGGAACTGATCACCTGAGCGGTTCCTGGTTTTTTCAGTCCAACAGTCCGGTCCGGTCCAGTTTTGAAAACCATGGTATTTTAAGGGACAGGTGTCAAAAATATCTTCAAATGCTCATTGAACGTGCTTACAACTTCATGCCTACCTCATCTGAACCCCCTATCCACCTATATTGTAGGTTGTTCCCCCCATGAAGGAACCTCCTCTACGATAGCATATGAGAATCCAACACATCCCCCATTTTTATTCAACCACTCCCACTCTCTCTTATCTTTATCATCCAAAATTGAATTTTAAATTTAAAGTTAGACAATGACAAGGATGTTGAGAAATTCTAAAGCCTTATAATTTTGACTCAACCAAAATGAAAATCCTTAGGTGAGAAATCCCAATGATCAAAATGATGGACCATAATTTTATGGATCCCACACTCTAACAATCCGCTAAGATAGGGTGGGTGTCTGTAATCATAATTTACCTTGTTTACAATTATTTTTCCACCTTCTTAGTAAGCTTCATTAAAACTGCTAAAAATTTACATCATTAGAGAGAGTTAAGTGACTAATTGGCAATGACCAGGTGATTGGTCTAAAAATTGAAATAGAAAATGATCAATGACCAGGTGATTGGTCTAAAAATTGGTAAGAAGTTCTCTATAGATAACATAGTTTAACTCCAAAAGCAAGAATGACTTTATGGCTTCAAGAAGGGTCTAAGCTTCACATTGCATAGCTGAGAGAGTAGGAAGATTGATAACCCCTGCAACTATCATTGTGTCCAAGTGATCTCTAAGCACAATACCTCTTCTAACTTGAGAATGAGAACATGCATCATAAAAATTCACCTTAATTCAGTCATGGGGAGGGCACACCCAATGAGAATGAGGACCCATTTGTGGGGATTGACCAACTAATTAAGTCATCAAAAGTTCGAGATATCTGAAGAGTGCATTTCCCTTAGAGATGAATCTATCAAAGATAACACCCGTGAGGATCAAAAGGGACACCTTCCTTCCTTTATCAATGTACATCTCACCTTCCAAATCCATCATATAATGACAGACCCTTTTGCAAGTATGGATATAAAAAGGTATGTCAATGTGAGTCCAATCTGTGAACCAGTCAATAAGGCCCCAGTCCAAATGGACATCAACATTTAATCTAAATATCTTTCATAACAAGACAATGAAATAAAAGATGAATGAGGGATTCTTAACCTTAGTAACAGATGCTACATTGTGTTTCAATACAATTCATAACACATTTCCATATGAAAAGATGAACTCGTTGAGGGATATTTTTAAATTTCCAAATTGAATGAATACCAAGAAATGTCACCAAAAAGCCGAGGAAAGAATTGATATACGTTTTATTGCCAAAGAATTTTCCAGTGGAAATTGAAAAGTAATAATGTCAGCCAAGTCATACTGTGATGATCAATCAAGGATGCCACTTTACCCCCTTAAAAGAAGGGTTAAGTACACTGCAAATCAATGCAGGATTCTGAATTCCAGCCCCCCACTACTAGTAGCCCTCTCCCCCCTATAAACCACATCCTGAATTTGGCATCAATTCATGGTCAGGATGCATTCCCCCTGTACTATGGGACTACAAAATTCTGATCTGGACTGATCAGTCATTCTCCCTTAAAAGAAACACATACATCCCATATAGCATCAGGTCCCCTCCAATCTATTCATGGGTCTGAATGAATATCTATACGCCAACCTGTGCTAATAAATCATTGAAGCCCTTGTAGAAATTATTTCCTACACTCCAACATAGCAGATCAAACACTAGATTTATTCCCTAGAAGGACTGCCTGTTTTTAATATATTTAGACGTAAGAACACAGGCCCACAATTCATTTAAAGTTGTGTTTGGAAACGAAGCAAATAAGTGCGAATGCAAATATGTAGAGTGTAAAATGGTTCATAAAAATTGCAAAAGTAGGTTAGTTTTGCACTGACAAATTTATCTTCTTACCAAATAAACTTTTAGCTGTAATGAATGCAAACATGTATTCCAATAAAGCATGTGCTTTCTTTTATCAAAAGCCCACTTGAATGCAAATTTATTGATGTAATTTTACATCTTATTATCAATGAAAATAGGCATTGATCTGTCATTTATTAATGCATAAATATAATATTACCAAACACAGGCAAAAATGAACCAGGGTGCAAATTTACTCTGAATCGGAATTTACACTCCGTTTGCTTCATTTCCAAACGCAGCCTAAAAATTTAAAATTGCCACACCATTTATAAATGCAATATTTGGCACTTTGAAATCCTTAAATCCTAAACCCTCCTCATCCTTACACAAAATTCTTCTTATCAAGACAAGCCCACCAATAGATCAGCACACCTTAGCTAGCCTAAGAGAGCAATTTAGACTTCTAAGTCATGCATCTTCGAGGACATTTTGTCAATATCATCCTTCCAATTATCTTTGTTGAATCAGGTATCATAAAAGTAAACACCCAATTACTTATCCTTGCAAGCAATTTCTCATATTCCAATGAACAATGAGAGATGACGCCTAAACCTTCTATTAACAATTATATCATGGGTCGGGCCGGGCCGGGCTTTTACTCTTCATTAATAGAAATATGTTAAGTCCGAACTCGAGCCCGAGCCCGGCCTGACCAATGGGCCTATAACTTGGGCCCGAGCCTGGCCTTGATAAAAAGCCCGAAGCTCGACCTAATAAGAAAATTAGAAATTTTCCCTATTCAATAATCAATATAAATTAGAATTTATTTGCATTAAAAAAAATATATAAATTCAAAATTTATTTACATTAAAAAAGGAATATAAAGATGGGAAAAAGGATGTGGAGAAGAAGGGTTCGACTGTAAAAACAAGGGAAAGGGTGAAAAAAAGAGGGGTATTCGAGTAGGGTTTTTAGGTTTAATTATAGGTTGAGCTCGGGCCGGACTACTTTGACAAATCCCGACCCCGGCTCGAATTTATTGCGGACCGGGATTTTGGCCCGAGGTTAAGCCCGCAAGCCCGTCCGGGGGCCGGCCCGGCCCGGCCCAGGAACAAGTCCATTAACAATGGGACTAAACACAATAGCAGCTTTATGAAGATTAATGAAGCTCGTCCACAAATAATAATATCATCTACAAAAACCAAGTGATATTAATTGCACATCCACTAGAACCGAACCGACATCCCCTAAGATCATTAATAGACAAACCCATTAATAGGTTTCAAGAAAAAAACCATCCAAAAACAAAATAAATAAATAAGGTTGTGTTTGTTTGTAGTGTAAATACAAAATTACATTGAGGAGTTTAACAACTGTCAAATTTTTTAGTGTAAAAATTGAATCGGCTTTTATACCCATTTATACTCTGCTGCGTTTGGATTATCAACGTAAAAGTGACGTTAGACTTTTGTATGCGTTTGGAGAATATTCACCATGTAAATCTTCAACCCTCTAATTAAGTTCTAACTCTCTCTCTTCGCAAAGACGAGACAACTCAGAACTCAGAAGTCTAAACTTTGAAAAGTCAACAAAAGTGTTTCTTTTGTTCCTAGGTTAGAAAATAGAGGGAAAACCTGAGTTATAGAGAAAGTGTTTCTCTGGACTTGATTCAGCTTCCGATACTTGTTCTCTTACATCCAGTCTCTGACAAATAAAGCAAACACTATGCTCAAGTTCTCTTACATCTAGTCTCATTTCTCTGCACTCGATTCGGTTGTGATCTTTCCAGTATTCCTGTGACAAACGATCAGAACTTACATTTCTATCTGGTTATTCTTTCTAAAGATTTGTTTATTTGGATCTTTGTTTTCTAGGATGCTCACTGTTGGGATTTTCACTGACATCTCTGGATTTGGTCATCTGTGTTGGCTCGCTAGATATACCCAACAACATTGAATTCGATGAGACACCAAAACTGATGGAGGGTGATTTGGCCCGACCTCGTAGCACGGGTACACGTGGGTGTGACCTTGTTCAAGCGATGATTCAGCGTGACAGCACAGCTGGCACAGCCGCAACTCAATGGGAAAGTCACACCGAGTTCAGTCCGGCAACTTGACAGGATAGACTACTCGCCGGGAGCCGCGTAGCACGGGTACACGTGGGCGTGACCTTGTTCAAGCGATGACTTAGCGTGACAGCACAGCAGGCACAGCCGCAACTCAATGGGAAAGTCACACCGAGTTCAGTCCGGCAACTTGACAGGATAGACTACTCGCCGGGAGCCGCCTAGCACGCGCCTCCTCCCCGGGGCTAAGGCACCCCGAGCTGCCTCCGAGCTCGGAGCCCCTTGACCTCTCCTAATATCCGAGCCCCACCNGAGCCCCACCAATGGATCTCAAGCCACTCCCAGACAGGAACACACCCGTCGGGCAAGCCCCCGGGGATTCTTCTTCTTCTTCATATCAGGTACCCTTCGGGAGCCACGCAAGTGCCAGCTAGGAGTGACTGGATTGCGCACCATCATTTAGCGTCGTCTGTGGGAAACGCTTCTAAAAGCCTTCCTCTAAACCTTCACAGTTCTTTCTTCTCTGAAAACTCAGCACTCATGGCTTCCTCAAGCAATATCGTATGCAGCATGGAGATGGATAACGCCAGGGAACAACCCCAGGTTCCCACGGTCTGCATTGGGCAGTTCACCATTCTCCTCTCGGTAGACGGAGTTCCCAGCCTGAACATGATGCGAGCAACGGCGCCTGTGGGTGTTCCCCTTCATCCCTCTGTTGAAACGACCTTTGCTGAACCGACTGTCATTCCTCTGTCGACCAGCCAGAGCCAGCTCGACGATCTGATGTAGTGCATGCAGGCCATGCAAGCCCAAGTGCAGCAGCTCCAACAACACCAGCTTTACCAGCAGCAAGTGTTGCACCACGTCTCCCAGTACCACTACCAGAAATTCCCCCAGCTGCCTCAACCTCAGCTTCAGCAGCCGCAACTCCCTCCTCGGCACCTAGCCTCGTAGCAAGCTAGGTCTCGCCGCCAGGACGAACGCCCTTCTCGCCAAGGAGAAGCCTCCCAAAACCCTCCTAAGAGCCAGGCCTCCTCCCACGACAGACAAGAAAGACCGGCCAGCCCGGTCTCACCGCGGGTGGTCAGGTCGGGAGGACCCCAGCTCGCCAAGTCTACATAACCTCAGCAGTCGAAGTTCGAAACCCCGCTCCTGGAGAACCGGTTTGAGATCCTGGCTATAGACTCCAAGCAGGATCCCTCTGTCCGCAGTCATCACCAGCGGCCCGAGCTACTTCCTGCACAAACCATTCCGGACAGCACGGAGGTGAGCAGCATGAATGTGGAGCCCGCCAAAAGCAGAGACGTCGTCGCCGAGCTCGCCAATCTGCTACCCGCAACCTGCCCGAGCTCGGAGGCAGAGAAGAGGTAAGCTCGAACGAAGCTAAGGCTCCCCTCCTTTCAGTTCCATCCCCTCTGTCTCCCGAGCTCCTGGCAGTTCCAATGCCTAAGGACTTCAAGCTCCCCCCTCTTGACAAGTATGTCGGGTCGTTTGACCCAAATGACCATGTAGACGCCTACCAATCGCAGATGCACCTGGTGAGAGCCAGTGAGTCGTGCATGTGTGTGGCCTTCTCCACCACTTTTAGAGGAATGGCCCACACGTGGTACCGGAACCTGGCACCCGGATCGATAAGAAGTTGGGCGCAGTTCGCGCAGGCCTTCATGTCCCACTTCGCACCAGCATGCAATGCCTGCAAACTGAAGAAAACCTCCTCAACATACTACAAAGAGAGAGAGAGAGAGTTCATCCGGTGCTATATCAAGCGGTTCAACGATGCATGCATGCAGATACTGTGCCTGGACCCCGTCGTACGCCTCACAGTAGCCAAGAAGGGTGTGACCATAACCGAATTCCTTAAGCTCACGGACAGGTTTATAACCACAGAAGAAGAGATCAACCAGAAAGGCGAGGGCGCGCCCGAGAAGAGGAAAAGAGAAAGAGAGTCTTCCAACCAAGGGGACAGCTGAAAGAAGAAAGATGCAGCTCGGGGGGCAAAGCCGGGTCAGTCGTTCCGAGTTCCTGTAGCGGATCGAACTGATTACGCTCCACTGAACGCAAAGCGGGCCGAAATCCTGATAGCGATCAAGGACGCCTCGTCTAAGGGGGAATCCCAACAAGAGAAATAAGAATTTGTACTATAGTTTTCACAGAGATCACGGTCACAGTACCGAAAATTGTAAGAACCTCCGCGACGAGATAGAGGAGCTCATCCGTCGCGGATATTTAAGGAACTTTGTACAAAATAATAATAATGATAATAATAAAATAGCTCAGCGAGGGGAGCACGGTAAGGATGCTCCCGAGTCCAGCAGCAGGCCGGCCAAATAGTCGCAGAGGCAGCCTCTGGAAGAGAGGTCGGTTCGGAGTACCATCCACGTGATAGAGGCTCGATCGTCGCGGGTTGTACTTCAGCAACAGCATGGACGTCAGTTCGTGAAGCTGCCCGGGAAGAATAGAATCCTCCGAAGCGATTGAAGACAGAAGAACCAATTTTCTTCATAGAAGACGATGCGCAAGGGGTCCACTACCCCCACGACGACGCGCTTGTGATAAAGCTGAGGATCAACGACTTCGAGGTCAGGCGTGTACTCGTTGACTCAGGCAGCTAGGTAGATATTCTCTTCAAAGCCGCGTTCGACCAGCTTCAGTTGCAGGGAAGTGACTTGAGGCCTGCGAACACTCCTTTGATGGGCTTCAGCGGAGAAGAGGTCAGGCCCCTTGGGAAAGTAACAGTATCTGTGGAAATCGGCACATGGCCTTGCGTAGTTAGACTCAACCACGACTTCCTGGTGGTTGCGACCCCCTCCCCATACAATGCCATAATAGGACGGCCGATCACCCATGTCCTACGGGCGGTGGTCTCCACTTATCATTTGGCAATGAAGTTCCCTACAAACTTCGGTGTGGGGGTAGCGCAGGGCTACCAGCTCGAGTCCCGCAAGTGCTATGTTTCCGCCCTGAAAGGAAAGACCAAGGTGGCCGACGACCTAGAACTGGAGCGGCCTATGGAGCAAGGCGAAGAACGAGCTGCGCCCACGGAAGAAACTGTCGTTGTCCCGACTTCAACAGCAAATCCAGCTAGAACGATTCAGATCGGAGCTTCCGTCCAGGAACCTCTACGATCCGAACTGGTAAGTTTCTTACTTCAAAATTTAGATATTTTTGCATGGTCCGCGGCGGAGATGCTCGGTATAGACCCTGACCTTATAACTCACAAGCTCAATATTGATCCTGTAATTAGGCCCGTTAGACAGAAGAAACGCAACCTAGCCCCGGAGTGGTGGAAAGCGGTCGACGAGGAGGTCGCGAAGCTCCTCGCAGCTGATTTCATAAGAGAAGTCCATTACCCGAGCTGGGTAGCCAACCCCGTTCTAGTGAATAAGGCTAACGGCAAGTGGCGCATGTGATTCAACTACACCGACCTAAACTGAGCCTGCCCAAAAGACTGTTTTCCGCTCCCCAGAATGAACCGCTTGGTGGACGCGACCTCAGGGCACGAGTTGCTGAGTTTCAAAGGCTTGATCACAGAGTTCGGTCTATACTGTTACAAGGTAATGTTCATCGGGTTGAAAAACGTAGGGGCGACCTTTCAAATGCTTGTAAATAAATTGTTTGAGCCATTAATTGGCAGAAAAGTAGAATGTTATGTAGACGACATGGTCGTCAGAACCCAATTTTCTGATGAATTAATTCAAGATTTGCATTCTGTTTTTGAAATTTAGCGTAAGTTTAATATGAAGTTGAATCCAAACAAGTGTGTCTTCGGTGTTACCTTGGGTAAATTTCTAGGGCACATCGTTAACCGGCGCGGCATTGAGGCCAACCCGGATAAGATTAAGGCCATCTTAGATATGAGACCACCCTGGAAGTTGAAGGAGGTTCAGAGGTTGAATGGCCGCATAGCCACTTCATGTCCAAGTCGGCGGACCGCTGTCTGTCGTTCTTTAAGGCAATTAAGAGCAAAAGGTTTGAATGGACCCAAGACTGCCAGCTCGCGTTTGACGAGCTCAAGAAATACCACGCTAGTGTGTCAATCTTAACTCGGCCCGAGGAGGGCGATGTTTTAGAACTGTACCACTCGGCGAGCGACAAAGTGGTCAGTTAATAAAGGAAGTAGATTGGGTCCAACGAACCATTTATTATGTTAGTAAAGTATTGCAGGGAGCAGAGGCGAGATACCCGGAGATAGAAAAGCTGGCATATGCACTGTTATTGCAGCTCGGAAACTCCGCCCGTACTTCCAAGCTCATACTGTTATCGTCCTCACCAACAAACCTCTGAGGCAAGTCTTACTTAAGCCTGAGGTCTCTGGTCGGTTGACAAAGTGGGCCGTCGAGCTTTGCGAGTACGACCTCCAGTACAAGCCGCAAACTGCTATCAAGGCCCAAGCCTTAGCAGATTTCATCGCCGAGTGCACATTTAGCTCCGAAGTCCCCAGGCCGGTTGAGCACAAGATCCCTAGTCCGGGTGAGCCCAAAGCTCTCAAGCCGGTTGAGTCCGAGCCCCGTGAGGAAGCAGCCAGTGTGGCACCTCTCCTAGTTAGGTCATGCGCGAACTGGGATGAGGAGCCCTGGATCCTTCACGTAGATGGCTCCTCGAACCAACAGGGCAGTGGAGCCAGAATAGTTCTGCATGGCCCAAGTGGCACGAAATTGGAGTACGCGCTACGCTTCGAGTTAGCGGCATCTAACAATGAAGAGGAATACGAGGCATTGATAGTTGGACTAGCTTTAGCCAGAGAAGTAAAAGCCAAGCACATCGTTATCTGCAGCGACTCCCAGCTCGTGGTCAACCAAGTCACTGGCAAGTACGATGCTCGAGAGCCAACCATGGTCACCTACTCAGCCAAAGTCAAAGAGGCCCTGCTCAACTTCCAGTCACACTTCATCAAGCAAATCCCAAGGTCGGAGAACACTGAGGCCCACGCCCTGTCCATATTAGCCAACACCAGCGACATCACCATGAGAACCGTGTACATAGAGGACCTGCCTCGGCCTAGATTCTCGGGGGGCAGATGAGGTCGCTCCCGTCGTTCTAGCAGAGCCGAGCTGGATTGACCCGCTCGCGAGCTTCTTGCTATAGGGACCCTCCCTGCAGATCGCAATGCAGCCAGAAGGGTGCGGCGCCAGGCAGCCAAATACATAATGATAGACGAACAGATATACCGGAGATCCTACACGCTCCCCTACCTGCATTGGTTGTGACCTACCGAAGCCGAGCTCGTACTCCGCGACACTCATGAGGGTCTACGCAGCGGACACTTGGGGGGCTGGGCCCTCACCCAAAAGGCACTTCGACAGGGGTATTATTGGCCAACAAATAAGGCAGATGCCATTGAGCTTGTTAAAAAATGTGACAAATGCTAGAAGCACGTCAATATTCACCACCAACCTGTTGTCGACCTCAAGAATCTCTACAGCCCGTGACCTTTCGCACAATGGGGCATTGACATACTTGGACCGTTACCGTCAGCAGCAGGCCAGAGGAAATTCTTAGTAGTAGCAGTGGATTACTTCACCAAGTGGGTAGAAGCCGAACCTCTTGTAATGATCACAGCCCGGAACGTCCAAAACTTCTTTTGGAAGAACATTGTGTGCCGCTTTGGGTTACCTCAGGTACTGATTTCTGACAACGGCAAGTAGTCCGAGGACATCAAATTCCAGAACTGGTGTCAAGACATGGGAATCCGACAGAATTTTACTTCAGTCACACACCCTCGAGCAAACGGTCAAGCAGAAGTCACAAACAGAGCCATCCTCTGCGGACTGAAGGCACGTTTGGACCAAGCTAAAGGATTGTGGGAAGACGAGCTACCTAGTGTTCTATGGGCTTACCGAACCACGAAGAAAACTGCCATAGGAGAGACCCCCTTCAACCTCACCTATGGCACCGAAGCAATTAACCCGGCAGAAATCGAAGTACCTACGTTGCGACTGGAAGCATACAGTGACCAGACGAACGAAGATGAGCTGCATACCAACCTTGATCTACTCGACGAAGTAAGGGACCTCGCGTACATCAGGACCGCAGCTTACCAGCAGAGAGTAGCTCGGTACTACAACGCTAGGGTCAAGAAGTGGAACCTCCGCGTCGGCGACCTGATCCTTCGTAAAGTTATGGTACCTGAGCCCGGCGCTGGCAAGCTCGGGTCCAACTGAAAAGGACCTTACCGACTGAAATGAGTGCTCGGGGAAGGAACATACGAGCTCGAGACCCTCAAAGGGAAACAAGTACCTCGGGCATGGAATATTATCAACTTAAGACAATACTATCTGTAACAACTAAGTAGGCTACGAGCCACTCCCTGAGCCTAAGGGCCAAAATGCCGAGCTAACATGGTCTTGGCACTATAAGACCCTGTTGCCTCTTCGGCACAGGCGGACTCCAGGAGAACGGACTATAAGTCGCGCCTCCAGTCTAAGGGCTAAGACGCCAGGCTAATGAAAGACCTCGGCACCATATAAAGCCTAGTCACCTCATCGGCATAGGCTAAGTACTTGTAATTCCTAAGGTGCAGGCGGTTCGGGGACGAACCTTGTGATGTATAGCCCGCCCTGGCATGCAACAAGTTGAACCCGTTAAGGACAACTAATATCAACCTAACCCAGGTGCAGACAGGTCGGGCATGTACCCTACTATGTTACTCACCTCGGTGTACGTAAGGCTACCCATACTAAGTATTGGAATACGGTTCGGGGTCACGACAGTTGAGGAGCCATCACTTCGGGTAATTAGCCTGATAGCCTAACAGTTCAGAATAAAATTACCACTTCGGCAAGTAAAGGAAATTGCACGAGTGTTTAGCAAAGTGAATTTCTCATTATGAAAATTTCATTACAAAAGTTTTGTTACAAGAAAAAGAAAGGAGATTGAGCTTGCAAATACAAGGACCGAGCTATTTTGGAGGCTCGTTGTCTTTGCCAGGGACCTCTCCGGGGGCAATAATTGGGCCAGCAGCCTCTGCTTCGTTGTCAGCGCCTTCATCCTTAGAGTCTGGATCATCCGCCGACTGACGCACTATGTCATCGGTGATCCGGGAAGTGGTGATAGCGCTTGTGTCCAGATCGGGGTAGAGGTGCCTGATCAGCCATAGGCTGAGCTTGAAGCCCTTGCGGTAGGCCTCGGTCATCACGTCATCAAACTTCGACGACTGGACGTAATCAATAACAGCCTACACCTTGGTCTCCTGGAGGGAGTCCTCAAAGATTTCTGTCTTCTCCTTGATGTCAGCTCGGAGTAACTCCACCTCGCGCTCTAGCTTTCCTTTGGCCTCCTTGAGGCCCTGCACCTCAAGTTTCAGGGCATTCCAATCTGCCCTGAGCCTATCCCGATTTGCCCTGAGGCTGTCCCGGTCCGTCTTGAGATTGTCTACCTCGAACCTCAAAGCTTCCTGGCCGACCTTGAACCCGCTCACTTCGGCCCTCAGTCAGTCCTTGTCTCGGGCAGCTCGTTCTTCTCCGCCAGTAGCACCTCGATAAAGCTCTTCTGAGCTGAGGCGTCGTTCTGAAGGCGGTGGATCTGATCCCGAGCTGCCCTCAGTTCAGTATGGGCTTCACGGGATGACTTCTCGGCTTCCAGAGCCAATCTCAGGTGTCGGTCGGACTGGAAGGTCAAGGCACGCACGGCGGAGTTCAGCTACAAGAAGGCAAGACCAGTCAGAAAAAAAAAAAGGGAAAAGAAGAAGAAAAAAGAAAGAGAGGGGGAGAATCTTTCACAGGGAACTCACCACCATGGTATGAGAAGCAGCCCGGGCACCGAGCTGACCAGGAGTGAGATCAGCCCATTCTGTGACCTCCTCCGGGTACGCGGCCTCCTTGCTCTTCTGAAGGCTACACCAGGGGTTCAAAATACTTTCACCCCCCTAACTCTCCAAGCTAGACGTCGTCATCTCTGTCGCATGGGCAGACTCCTCGGAAGCCTCGGCGGCAGCATCAACAGGACAGGCCCCGGTTGTAGCCCCTGCAGGGCGTGCCTCAGGAGCGGCTTCTGTAGCACCTCTGGATGCTGTCT
The DNA here is from genome assembly GCF_000365185.1 of Nelumbo nucifera. The sequence continues at coordinate 8,273,763 of NW_010729083.1, read as the reverse complement.
CGGCAGGCTCAGTGGCGAGCTCCGCCACTGTCTTGGGTCCTGGAGGCGCCATGTCCTCCTCCAGGTCGATGACGGGCTGAGCGCCAGGGAGCTCGGGCTCTGGAGCCAGAGCCTGTGAAGGCTGAGCCTCGGCAAGGCCTGTGGAGACTCAACGCGCGCCTTCTTGGCCACGCGCTTCTTTCTCTTCATTTGGCGAAATAGCCTCTGGCGTCAATCTTCTCCGCCTCCATGGGACCTGCAGTGAAGCTCGACGTTAGTAATCCTGAAGTAAATATGTGGACAAAAATCCGAAGAGAAGGAAAACCTACCCGAGCTCAAGCCGGCCTGGACGAGCTTCTCCTCGGCTGTGAAGTCTTTGTAATTTAATCCGAGCTGAGCCAGCGACTAGAGTGCCTTCTTGGTCTTCCCACCTAGGATGACATCGAGGTCTTGAACGGCCACCCTCCAGTCAGTAGGGAAGGGCCACCCCATGCTAAACTACGAAGTAGTCCCGCTTCCAGGCTGGGACTTTACTCGGGAGCTTGTGCATGAGCTTGAAACCCGGGCGGGGAGACAGATAATAAGACCGTCTGTGCCCGGGGAGAGTGCCCGAAGCACTCTTCTTTATGGCCAAGATTGTATTGATAACGTCCAGGTCAATGGAAAGAGATTAGTCAAAACAAAGGGAAATGGTCCCCACCACATTCCGTATGGAGTTCGGGTGAAGTTGGTCCAAAGTGATGTTAAAGTGCACCAGCACCTCAACAATTAGGGGGTGAAGAGGAAGTTGGAGTCCGGCTATCAATTGCTCCCTGAAGACCACGATCTCATCAGGACTGTGCTCCCATGGGAAGTTGCCGATAGGAAGACTGTATGAATATTGCCCAGGGAGGTTGAACCTTTGTATGAGGTCCTGGAGCCTCTCTGGGGTCATGGTGGAAGGGCCAAACTGATCTGGCACCCTACCTCGGTGGGAGGTGGATACCAGTTGACCCGAAGCCGCCCGTACATCAGACAGCTGGGCGGCAGAGGAGCCATCCTGAGCCGAGGTACCCACCTCGGGGTCGTCGATAAGACTATCTACGCTAGACGACAGTATGAGACAAAAAGGGAAGGATATTCAGAAAAGAAAGAGGAGCTCGAGGACTCACCACAGGAAACGCGAACTGACTAGAGGAACAAACTGAGCTAGAAGACCCGAGATAGGAACCTCAGACGCGAGCTCAACTCTGACGCTGGAGACTTTCTGGCGAAGAAATGGCCAAGGGTCCCCCACTATTTATAGCCGTTGCGCCCGAGCATTAACGGTCACGATAAAGACGATCCAACGGCTTTTAGAGAAATCGGCTACAGGTTCCTAAAGGTGAAATCAGTTTAGCGCATTTTTTCGCGTCCGCGAAGTCCAAACCGCGTAACGCCCACACGTAAGCGGAACGTGACCCGGGTTCCTTTTGACTGAGCCAGGAACTAGACCGGTCCAGCTGGGCGAAACGTGTAACGAAGCGGCATGAGTGCCGAAGCCAAATCCACCCGGCGCAACATGAACTCCCCGCGCTGGGTCAACATCGCTAGCGCAGGGAGTGGGGGGCAATTGATGGAGGGTGATTCGGCCCGACCTCGTAGCATGGGTACACATGGGTGTGACCTTGTTCAAGCGATGACTCAGCGTGACAGCACAGCAGGCACAGCCGCAACTCGATGGGAAAGTCACACCGAGTTCAGTCCGACAACTCGGTGGGATAGACTACTCGCCGGGAGCCGCCTAGCCTGCGCCTCCTCCCCGTGGCTAAGGCACCCC
>NW_010729083.1:8222160-8271769 GCF_000365185.1 Nelumbo nucifera | reverse complement strand
TCCCAGACAGGAACACATCGGCCTGCCTCTAGACGCCCCAAGGTGAAGACACCTCGGGTCAGACAGCTCGGCATAGCTTGCCATAGGCAGCTCGCCGCTTACGGGATAGCCTAGCACAGGGTAACTCGTGAAAGTGTAGTTCGGCATATCGCAGGAAGATCTCATGCCCGACCACCGTACCCGGCAAATCTGGGGACAGCAGCCATGTCCCTAGTCAGACAGCGTCATGCCTGCCACCTTTAGAGGGTGCCTTACACCTGATAGGCACGTACCCTGCAATGACGGCCCCACGCATGCCACCTCAGCCCTGCCTATAACGGCTGCGGCAGGCTGACAGTGGCAGTTATACCTGCCCTATCAGAGGCCAGTGGGCCTGATGCAATGGAATTCTGTTATAAGGAGCCTATTCTCAAAGAACGAGGCATCTTCTATCACTCGGGCTATCTGCACTCTTAGCCTTCACCTTCTCCTTGCTTCTTCCACAGAATACTAACTTAAGCATCGGAATGTTCCCACCGGACAAGCCCCCGGGGATTCTTCTTCTTCTTCATCCCAGGTGCCCTTCGGGAGCCACGCAAGTGCCAGATAGGAGTGACCGGATTGCACACCATCAAAAACAAAGGGAGAAAACCGAATGAAAATCCCAACAGAGGAGGAGGGAAGCAAAAGAAGAAGAAGAAGAAGAAGAAGAAGAAGAAGAAGAAGAAGGAGAGGAGGGAAGCAGATGAAGAAGAAGAAGAAGAAGAAAAAGGAGGAGGAGGAGAGACAAGGAGAGAGAACGAAAGAGAGACAGATGAGAAATGGGTTCAAATCTGCCACTACAATTGATTGCAACGGCGGTAACGGAAAGAGAAAAAAGGGGGGAAGAAGAAGAGAGATAGAGGGGAGAGAGAGAGAGGAAGAAAGAGTGGTTACCTTTTACATCGATAATTTTGATGTATTTATTATATTGATTATCGATGTAAATAAAATTCAAAATATAATTTTACACCGATTACATGTTTACCAAATGCCAATAAAATCAAACCGGGGTGTAAAATTTACCCCGGTTCCATTTTCTCAAATAAATGTAGCCTTAAGGCGATAGATCAAAAACCCCTTTGTGGTTGGATTGAAGGCACAAGAATACCATTCAACACCATTCTCAAATGCAATTATAAATAAGGTCACATAAGGAATTCGAGAAACTCCTCATCACCAAAACTCTAACTAGAAATACCCATTCTTTTTTGTCATATGCCTTGATGGATCAAGTTTCATTCAAAAAATCACACATTCTACGTTTTTTTTCCTCTTCTTGGAATGAATTAATTTTGAAGCTACCACTTATCATCAAAATATCTAGGCTAGGAGTAAAGGCTCCCTTAAGTGAATTGATTAATCAAGGCATAATGATCTTCATCCTTCTAATGATAATCTTTTGTGACAATTTTATAAATGGCATTGGTTAAATCAATTGGCCAAAAATCATTGTTGACACAAATTTTGTGCTAAATTTGGAGCACAAAAAATGAAGACAAATTTAAAGAAATTTATTTTTTTTTGTAGAAATGTAAGTGAGATATAAATTCTTTTCTTTTGGCAAAAAAAACCCTCTAATTCTCTTGTTACGAACATGGCCCAAACTTGTATTTATAGCATGTCATGGACATGATCCAAAAAGCTTGACAACTTGTAGTTGTACAGGGAACTTATAGTGATCAATTGTATGTAAACAAAGCTTTTGTTCATAATCAATTGTTGATTTGAGTACGAACTATAACGCTAACTTTTAGTTGTAGAAGATTATTCGGTTGTGGTGTTTTTATGAAAGCCTTCTTGTAGCAACAACTTGATGACTTGAATTTTTGAGTTGAAAGTTACAACAATTTAACCGTAAGCATCTTGATTGCACGGAATAGCTCATCCGGTGAAGCCTTTTCTTCTTCTTCTTCTTCTTCTTCTTCTTCTTCTTCTTCTTACAAGAAATGTTTCTAGTAAGGAAATAAAGGAGAAGCCAAAGGGGGAAAAGCCGAAAGAGGGAGCTCCAAGGGAGAGAGTCGAAGGTGAGCCTTCTCCTTCTACTCTCTTTAATTTATAATGTTTTCCTCGATCGTTAAGTGAATCCACCCAAGAAATTCAAATCAATGAATTTTCATTCTTAAGTTAAACCAGCCATGCTTGCCATTTATTTAGCCATAATTTAAGGTTGATTGACATGAGACTTGTTCACGGGCCGGGCTTTGGGCCTGACTTACACTATGTCAGGCTCGGGCTTTGGGTCGGGCCCCATTCAAATTTTGGAAAAAGCCAAGCCTGAGCCCGGCCCATGAATAGGTCTACATGAGACTAGACCTGTTCATGGGCCGGACCGGGCCGGGCTTTTACTCTTCATTAACAGAAATATGTTAGGCCCGAGCTCGAGCCCGGCCCGACCAACGGGCCTACGACATGGGCCCGAGCCCGGCCCTAATAAAAAGCCCGAAGCCCGACCTAATAAAAAAAGTAGAAATTTTTCCTATTCAATAATCAATATAAATCAAAATTTATTTACATAAAAAAATATATAAATTCAAAATATATTTATATTAAAAAAATATATATAAAGAAGGGAAAGAGGATGTGGAGAAGAAGAATTCGGTTGAAAAAAGAAGGGAAAGGGGTGAAAAAAAGAGGGGTATTCAATTAGGGTGTTTAGGTTTATTTATAGGTCAGGCCGAGCCGGGCTATTTTGGCAAATCCCAAGCCCGGCTCAAATTTATTGCAGGCCAGGCTTTTTGGCCTAAGGTTAAGCCCGCAGGCCTATATAGGTGTTCAAGCCCGTCCGGGGGGCCGGGCCGGCCCATGAACAGGTCTACATGAGACCCACCAACTTTGATGATTCAGTGATCAATTTACTAATCCCCAACATGCCTTGTTAAGGTAAGTGGGTTTGATTAAAATCCCAACACTTGGGATCAAGTGCCATTTGGCAAAGGGTTTGGGCCTACGTATCATTCAGTTCATTAACCACCCATTATTTCCTTCTATATCAATCAATTAAGCCCATCTCAAATTTTAGTTGTCATTTAAATGGGATCTACCAAATCACAATTAAAATTTTGTCACTATCACTTGGTAACATGTTCCAATTTGATCTCCTGTATAAGACCGCTGCACTAGGAAATCAAGTGATTAAATCACTTCCTTTAATTAGCTTTTCTATTGGACCCTACTAGTATCTCCTTGGGCTAATGGGTTAATACACTAGGTCCCACCTAAAAAACCTCTCTTCTTATTGGGCCCAACAACTGTTAGAAGGGTTTAGAATCCATCATATGGATGGCCGAACCAAGTAAGATGGCTGGGCGAAATTTCAAAAAATTTTCTAAACCTTGCGGGAACCAATTTTTCAATGAATTTGAAAACACAATTTTTTCGATCAATCTTGCACCGAACCGGAACAGATTTGAAACCCAATCAAGAGGGGAGATTTAAACCTGATACAAATACCACAAATGCAGATCCCAAGGTAGAAGTTCACGCCTAAACCAGTTTCCGCTGAATATGGCGTAATGTGTAGGTGAAGCAAGTTCGGCAACTCTATATTCAACAAAACTAGACCTGTTCATGGGTCGGGTAGCCAGACGGCCTGGCCCAGCCCGGCCCGCACCCCGGCCGGGCTTGGTCATATAATTAGGCCCGTGGGCCTGACCTCGGGCTTAACACAGTAAGCCCGACTGTGTTTCAGGCCAGGCTCGGGATTTGTCAAAAAAGCCCAGCTCGAGCCCAGCCCAGCCCGACTCAATATTATATATTTTATAAAATATATAATATGTATTTTATATATTATATAAAATATATAAATAATATAATATTTATTAAAATATATATTTATAATTTAATATATATATATATATATTTTATTCTTTTCTTTATATTTTCAATCTCTCTCTCTATTCAGCTGCTTCAACATTAATAATAATAATAATAGTATAGGCTAAATTTTGGGCCCGGGCACTGGCTCGGGCTTCGGGTTTTTTATAAGGGCCGGGCTCGAGCCCAAGTTGTAGGCCCGATGGTTGGGCCGGGCTCGGGCTCGGGCCTTAAAAAAAATTGTTAATACACAGTAAAAGCCCAGCCCGAGCCCGGCCCGGCCCGGCCCATGAACAGGTCTAAGCAAAACCATGATCCAACTTGCTTGAATCGAATGAGGTGGGTGAGCTTAAAATTTTTCTGAGTTTTTCTTGCAAAAACAAAGAAGAAAACTAATCTAAATCAATTCTGCAAAGCCTAGGTTGTGATAGGGATTCTTGGAAGACAAAAGAGAACAAGAGAGAATAAGAAAGAGTAGTGTTCTAATCTGGTTCGCCCTCTTATTCTTTTATCTCCTTGTGGAGCATTCTCCTAATCAAATTAGGAGATTATCCAAATTTAATTCAGATCTGAACTTTGTTAAGAGATAAACCTTATGCTCTTAAGAGGATAGGTGTTTCATACCCATTTCCAAACCCAGATTCGACCCAAAGAACATGGCAACTTAATTTGTCATCTGACAGCTTACTTAATCTTATTAATTATGGGTCTTAAGCCCATTTACTTCAAAAACTCATAACCAAAGATGTTGCATGGCCACTTTAGGCTTGATATTGCATGACGTGGGATCCCACACTAATCTCACATAAGCCTACATGGGTTTGGCCTAGTCTCTTTCTGAAAGATGATAGGCCTAATTCAGTGTTTAGGGTACTGAACCCCTGACCCAATCAGCATTGGTCAAGTTTGGGCCCAACATTTACACCTAAATGATTATTAGATTCAGCCACCCTATGAAGACTCAAGGATAATGAACTCATGTAAAGCAAAGCCCATCAGGTAATCAGCCCTGTAATGGTTTCTTACACTTAACCTCTCAACCCATAATGATCAAACACTACCCAACAGAGAAAGACCTCTCTCCTGGTTACAAGGTGAAGTGTCACACTCTCTACTAAGATGGACCCTAAGATTAAAACCTTTTGCAAGCTTTTTTCATAAAATAGTAGTATATAACATATAAATACATTTTGCAAAACTATATTTCAAACATATGTGAAATGCCAATAGTTTAGGTTTCTATCAAAGGGAGTATAAACTCTAATATTCATGTTCTCTGATAAATGGGTCGATCATATCAATATGATCATCCACTTGGGTGAATTCTTAGACTGCCCCAACATACCCAAGTATTTTACCCTTAATGGATCTCACTACTTGTCATATCAAAGACAACCCAGTCCAAAACCTAGTGTAGTACCATAATCAAGTCTGGGGTAATGTGTAACTTTCCAATTTTGCCCATCTATCTTTAAGGTCCAAGGCATAACTAAAAATTGGTTCGGATTCAGTGCTTCTAATAAACACCCACTGGCAATGCTTGGGGTCTAACCTTAGTAGCTGAGATAAGCTATTCCAACTCCTTGCCAGCACACCAGTGTCAGCCTTGTCAGGATAAACTCCCCAAGTCTATACAATGATAGAGAACATTCTAAACTAACACAAATCTCTTAAATGTCTAGTTTAAGGGGTAATGCACAAAAAAATACTCATATTAACATTAAACAATAATGTACAACAACCACTTTCGATTTTACTTCATATTAGGCCCTACTTAACTTTTTATGCCCAAATAAATAAATATGTATGTATGTACCAACAAATCTCATCAATAATAGGGATGGCACATAGAAAGGTACTCTCATCATCAGAAATGTTGGGTTGTCCTCCTTATGAGATGGGACCTACAAATAAATAAAGGCAAACAAAAGTAAAAAGTGCAAAAAGACAATAAGAAGAAAATCAAAGAAAAAGATGGCTTTTGTATTTGGCTTTTCTCACAAGCCAATACGTCTTTTGGGGCTTTAATGAATTGGGTTCAGCTTTCTATCTCCTTTTCTCTTCAAGGATTTTAGAGAAAGAACAAGGTTTGGTGGAAAAGGTTTTTGAGAAAAGGACAAGAAGAAAATATAAGGGTTGTAGAAGAAAGAAGAATCCTACAACATCTCTTGGCTCCCTCTCTTTTTGCTTTCTTATTGATGAGATCTTTCTCATTTTGTTTATTCCATCTACTTAAATGGTGTTTATTGTTGTTAGAAACCAAGAGTCTCTCTCTTGAAGTATTTATCTAGTTGTAACTAGATAGAACTTGTTGTACCCAGCTATTTAGTTGATAGTGGAAGTTGTGGACTTCAGTCTTGTGGTTGTTACCCTCACATTAAGGGGTTTTTCACGTAAATTTTGGTGTCTTTGTCATTGCTTGGATTGTGTTTGTTAAAATTGCTTCTATATATTGTTGCTTGCTATTTGCTCATTATTCTCCTTGATTTGCACAAGGAAGTACAAAGGGATTTATTTCCCCAACAAAGTGATATCAGAGCAAGGTTCTTGTACAAATCATGAAAGGAAGTTCGGTTAGGATGATTTCATTAATTAGAAGCAATTCCTCTTTGGAAATCAAAAATTAAGATATGTTGCTCTCCAAAGACTTGTATGCACCATTGAAAGGTGAACAAGGCAAGCCCAGGGATATGTTAAGTGACCAATGGGAAATTCTTGACTTGAAAGTCGTTACACATATCTAATAATGGTTGGGCGATAATATTTATCATCTTGTGGCAAATAAAATTTCAACCTTTCCACTTTGGAACAAGTTGGAAGATTTGTATTTGAAGAAAACCTCAGCAATAAGCCTTTCTTAATAAGAAAGCTTGTAAATTTGAAGTATAGGGAGGGTTTTTCCATTACTGAACACTTAAACCAAGTGCAAGATGTTGTAAATCAGCTAGTTTCAATGAGTATTGTAAGAATCAATTTTCTCAAAGAGAAAACTAGAAGGAAATCATTAGACACTAGAAAATTAAATGCACTTCTTACAGAAAGTCAGGGTAGAAGTCAAAGTCAAGATCCATACAACCGTGACAGGTCTAGAGGTAAATCCAAGTCAAGAAAGGATATCACTTCTCATTAGTGTAACAAGCCAAGATGCTTCAACAAAGAATGCAAAAAAAAAAAATAAAAAGGGACAGAAAAAAAAAAGAGAAAAAATAAGGAAATGAGACGACTACAGTTGTTTCAGATAGTGAGGTTATGATTTTTGTAGGTTGTGAAGAGTCTTGTTTTAGCCTCCAAGACACAAATTGGATTATTGATACTGGTGCTTCATACCACACTACTCCACACAAGGAATTCTTTACTACTTACAAATCAAGTGATTTTGGTGTTGTAAGAATTGGAAACAACTACACATCAAAAATTGTGGGGTTAGGTGATTTACAAATAGAGACCGATGTTGATTGTAAATTGGTTCTCAAGGATGTGAGGCACATACTGGATTTTTGTTTTGACCTAATTTCTGTAGGAAAATAAAATGAAAAAGGCTACAATAACAATTTTGGTGAAGGAAAATGGAAGCTCACCAAAGGATCTCTAGTAGTGGAAAAGGGGTGAAGATGTTGTATCCTTCTACAAAATGAAGGCTCAGTTATGTAAGGAGCAGGTAAATGTTATAGAAAAAGGCTCCTCCAACTTATGACATAAGCGGCTTGGTCACATGAATGAGAAAGGACTCCAAGCTCTTGCCAAGAAACAATACCTCCCTAGCTTGAAAGGTACGCATTTAGATTCATGTGTTTATTGTTTTTCAAAGATATCCTCCTCATTGAAAGCAAAATGTTTTAAAATTGGTCCATTCTGATGCATGTGACATGAAAGACAGGTCACTTAGTGATGCTTCCTACTTTGTTACATTCATTGATGATACATCTAGAAAAGTTTTTATGTTAAGACTGGGCATCAGGCTTTATATAAGGGTTAGGCTTGGACTCAAGCCTAGACATTTTCTATTAATAAAGAGGCAAAGCCCAGTCCAAACCCGGTGCAATACAACACATTAGCAGGTCTATTTGACACCAACAAATGAAGACTCTTCCATCAAAAGTCAAGTGGAAAGAAGAGGAAGAGTGAAAATTTATCGGTCTTCACATGCACCAAGAGATAAGTGAAGAACAATTATTGTTTTCAATTTTTTTAATGTTCAGATGTGATTAGTTAGTAACAGAGAAATTGGACTTGAACCAAAGAAAATGACTTGATTATAGGCTAAAGAAAAAGAGTTGCAAAATTAAAATGAAATATGTTTGACCCAAAGAGTGGGAGAGGGAAGTAGAAAACTTGAAATGGTAAAAGCTAATGGTTACCCATTGAATAATTGTGACCCAACCCAACCCAACTCATTAAATAGCCCAGTGATCCAGGCTAAATGGATACAACCTAACTCGTTAATTAATGGGGTGGGTTGGATGGGTTAGCGAGTTGGGTTAAAAAATTGCCACCCCTAATACCAAGTAAAAGAAACGGATGGGGAAAATTCTGGAGTTATCTCTTTAAGGTATCAAAAACCTCTTGTCTATGGGCGACCATAGACACCAATGCAATTTTAAATATAATCGAAGGGATCTTAATATGCAAATAAAATTCTGGAGTAATTGCTTTAAGGTATCAAAAACCTCTACTTTCAATTATAGTATAACTATAATCATTCAATCTATTGAGGAAGCTTCAAAGAAGGAGCAAGTGCAATGTGTTTTAGGCCCCATTCACTTTTCGGTAAGTTAATTTCTCGAGTAAATAGACTTATCTGATGGGCGTTTTAGCTATAAAAATCCATTATTAAAAGTGGCAATTTTGTCCCATCCAAGTGCTAGCAACTTTCCCCCAACTGGGAAGATGGGTATCATTTATCACTTGCCTAGGGAAGTGGTTCCCAGGGAAAATAAATTTTCCATGAATTCCACAAATCTGAAAAAAGAACATGGGTTTCTTAGTCAATGGGAACCAAAATCCCATTGACTAACTTTCCTCCTCTCAAAATCCAAAAAGCGAGCAAACCCTTAGGTAGGGGTGATCATGGGTCGGATCAGGCTTTGCACTTATGATAAGGCTATAGCTTAGGCCCGAGGTTCTGGGCCTGAAACATAAGCCCTAGCCCAGGTCTATACGGGCCTAGGTCGGGCCGGGCCTGATTCCAGGCCAATATCACTTATATATAAAACATTACATATTTATATATTAAATGACATAACATGCCTATAAAATTATTTTATATATTATATAATATAAAATATTACATATAGTATAAATTATACATGTCATTTTATAATATTTATATATAAAATATATAATATAATGTAAAATAACATGTATACATATGTATATAATATACACAAAATGTGTAAGTTTAAATGCATGCGAGTCGGGCCGAGCTTGAAGTATTAAGCCCAAGTCCGGCCCTAAATTTTAAGGGCCTGATGTGGGCTCGGGCCTGGGCCGGGCCTGAACACAAAACCCAGGCCCAAGCCCGAAATTTCTGGGCCGGGCCTTGTTCACTTTTCAATAAGTTACTTACCCAAGTAAATGCACATACCCGGGTAAGTGTTTCTCAAGAAATATTTACCCGAGTAAATGCATTTACCCATGTTCTTTTATTTCCCAAGTAAATAAAACAACGACCATCTTAGCCATAAAAATACAGTATTAAAAGGGGCATTTTTGTCCCATTCAAGTATTGGCAACTTTCCCAAGGCGGGAAAGTTATTTACCCACTTGGGATATGGGTAAGTGATATCCATAAAAATTAATTTTCCCTGATCCTCCAACAACTCTGAAAAAAGAACATGAGTTTCTTGGTCAATGTGCAACTTTTCCCCTCTCAAAATCCAAATAACAAATGAACCCTTAAATATTAAAAAATTAAAAAATAAAAAAAAATATATTGGTTTCACATCATCAAGCAATCTATTCGTGAACAGAGTGACTGCCCCCACCTTGACAGTTCCAAGCCAACAGCTTCATGGTGCCTACGGTGGCAATTGACAGCTGCCACCTAGGCCTCAAACAAGGTAGATTTCAGGGGGGTAATTCTGCAAACTTGAGCTTGTAGTTCGTCTAGATCTCTTCTTCATGTCAAGTCAAGGTGAGGATGGAGAAACTGGAAGAACAACAATGAACTTTCTCATCGGCCTTACTTTCTAGGAGAGGTGCAAATCCGAAGCAAGTTTGTCTATGATCAACAAGCATAGATTCAGTCTCATTAAGTTGCTCCAATGGTGAAGGTGGATACGCAGGTATTTGACATGCCTTTCTAATCATCTCCTTCAACCCCGAGGGATTAATATTTCTATTTGAATAGCAGGGAAACACCTGCATCATCCCTCACTTGGTAGAGAATCTTCTTCAGTCGCTTTAATCTTTCTCGATGAGCTTGGTAGCAACAACGAGATAGGTTAGTATTCAGTTGGTTGTCCCCTAAATCATCATATATTTTCCTGTCTCTTAAAATTGTGGTCTGTTTCCAATTCGTGCTAGTCGGAACAATTGGTTCTACTACGTATTGGCACATTTCCAACTTACAGCCCAAGACAAGTGAACAATCCAATGGTAGAGTAGCAAAACATTGTACCCTGGACCCATTTAATTTCGCATTCAATCCTTTAATTTTATCAATCAATACCAATATACCATGTCATCAACAAATAACATGCACTGCCAAACCTCTTAAATATGTTGATGAGAGCAAGGTTTTAAAAACCGACCTAGAAAGAGAACCATTCTAGCTACCAGTTTCCAGGTAGGCAGTTTGACTGTCCGGGTCAAATAGTTTGGACGGTTTGCATTAAGGCAAATATTTATATGAGAAAGGACTCAGAAAAACTGGAGAAGAGACTATTGTGGAAAGAAAAAAAGAAAGACAGAAAAGGAAAGGAGAAAGGAAAAAAAAAAAAGAAAAGAGAAAGGAAAGGAAAGGAAGAAAGAGGAAAGAAAAATGAGAGAAAAAGAGGGAAGAGGAGGAGGATGATTCGATGCTCACCGGCGACGATAATGGCGATGGTGAGGTGACGGCAGCAACAGACGCAAATCTGATATTTGAGTTCTAGGATCTCAGATCTAAGATCAATTTCTCTACAACGTCTGTCTTCTTCTTCTTCTTCTTCTCTCTCTCTGTGTTGGATCTCAGATCTGAATTCATGTCTCAGACTGGATCTCAGATCTGAGTTCATGTGTTTCTCTCATCTCTGCAACTTTCTAAAGCTATGAACTGATGTCTGGGTCAAACAAGTCGATGGTTCGACCACCTAGGTCAGTGGTTTTCTGACCAAGTCAACAGTTTTTTATCTAAGAACAGGTTAAGGATGAAACCAAACCAGTTACTTGAACGGTTTCTGGGCCAAACGGTCTGACCGTTTAAGTGAACGATGATTCAAAAACATTGGATGAGAGTCTAGATCAAATCACCACAACACATTGCTGGTCACAGGACTGCAGCCGCACATCAAGAACATCTCCTATGAATGGCAATATAAAATATAAGAGATGCTCCCGATGTGCGGCTTTGCTCATTTGGCCCGCAAGGTGCTGCTGTCAGCATATCCGAACTTGTTTGGTCAATTTATCCATGAATAAGGACCACGTGCACTTTGATGAAGTTCCATCATAAGTGAAAACTGATCTCCCTCCCACAAGTGTTCTAACATCAACTACTAGAACCGATACATTAAATGCATAATTCTATATAACAAAGGAGAAAGGTATGGGTAATTACATGTAAGAAAGCTCGCAGAAGCTCCTGTCTCGCCAGGTAAAATCTTTCATTAAACAGCTTAGTATATCCGAATACTTATCAAGCAGTCTTCAGAAGATCTTCCTAAAAAGACTTGTCAAACATCCCCTATCTGATCTTTATTATCTGATTTAGAAAGAGAACTTGGATCCCACACTACCCAGGAAACTCACTTTCCTCAAGCAAATATATTCTAGTTATAATGTAGGGTATGCATATGTTTTGGCCTTCTTAAATCCTAAATACGAATGCATATCTGATATCATCACCCTCCATACATGATACATCAAGTGAGAATTGAAACTCAAGCCCATGCACTACGGAAGTTCATAGCTAGTTATGAGATTTTTGACATATTCAACACCCACATGCATTCAGTATACGCTACCAACTACGATCTTCTATCTAATATCTAACTAGACAATTCATTCATTTTCATAGAAAAAAGTATTCATTAAAATACAAAGAACACTTAAAAAAATTCCATAAAATTACCCCAAAGCAATCTTTCTCATCCATGCAAACACACCTACCACCCCCTAAGGACAAATTAAAAGCCATATCATAACACCCCCAAAGTGCTATCATTATCCCCTCTTCCAAATTCTCTATCCGAGGATTAGAAGAATCTTTAATAACAAAGAAAGGAAGAAGGATCAATTATGTGCTGTCACCGGTTCGGGGCTGGTGGATTGGATGCTGAATCTTCCAGAGTCCAGAAATTCTAAGAGAGAACGCTTTGATTCTGAATTTTGGGCTTCTTTGAGTCCCTGTTAAGAAGAGTGTCTGTTCTGTTTTCCTTTTTGTTTTACTGCTTGTAATCTGGCTTTGTGGGTGATGCTGCATTGTACCTCTCTTCTTATATTTAATGAATTTTCTTTTTGATTTATCTTCCAAAAAAAACTCTCTCCAAGCATACCTCCCTCAAAATTTACCTGGCTCTGGATCAATTTGCAGACTACAATTCACTACTTAAAAAGCTCATGGTTCAGTAACTGTATTTTTTCTTTTCTTTTTTTCTTTCATTTGTTCTGAGAGTAAAGCAACAAATGTTACAAATCTATTCAAAAGATATGAGAGCTTAAACAGATATTTTTTAGGAGGCCTAAAGGAAGCAAAAGAGATTCATGTTCAACTCGATAGTGTTTTCTATGGCAAGTCTTCAACTCGATAGAATTGATCAAAAGAACCCTTGAAATAGATTCTACTTAAAGAAAGGGTTCTTGTCATAAGTTGTTCCTAGATGGGTTTTTTTACCAGCTAAATTGTTCTTGGTGTTTATAATGTTTTAGATACCTTTTTCATACAAATACATTTACATGTAAATGTATGTGCTGGTAAAAGATACAAGAATAGATGTTTCAAACACATTTACATGCATCAACTAGAAGATCAAGATAACTAAAAGAGCCAGAATGGACTACCACAAAAGGCGCTAGAGGATCAAGATAACTACAAGAATAGATGTTTCTTTTCTTTTTTTCTTTTTTTCCTTTTTTTTTTTGAAAAGAAAAAAAGGTGTAGATGTCAAACTATAACATTACAACACATCATGATAAAAAAAAAGTCCAATGCTTGGAAGCGAGGAAAGCATTGCTCTTGTCTTTGAAGGAAACCTTTGTAATCTGTATCATGAACAAGCCCACATCTTGTTTCATGATTCCTTAGAAACTATAGTTTGAGTATGGTGCTGATAGAAAAGCCAAAATTGCCCATAGTCTGAAAAGGGATTATATGGTCATCCTATGACAAATCTTCATGATAAAGATGAAGCCCAAGCCCTAAACGTGCACAAGCTCGACGAAATGCCATTGATTCTGCCTTTTGAACAGGGTCCCCGAAATTTGTATCATCAACAGAGGCAGTGCCAGTCGATTCCCTAAAAATCTTTTCCAAGTAGCCAAGTCAACTGAATTAGATATCTCCAATAATTCCTTCATTTTCTCCCAAATTCTTAAGATACATTTTTAATTACTCTTTAATGGTTTAAAGACATTTGAAAGCATAATAAATTTAAAGATAATCTGGCAAATCCTACAAAGGTAAAATAAAGAACTTTTTTTGTTACAACTCAATACAACACTTAGATTTAGGGTAGTCAAAAGTACATATTTAAGAGAAAATCAAATATTTTTAATAACTGAAAATAATCAAACTCAAATGGCAAAGTCAAACACATGGAAACTAGAGATATTTGCATGAGAACAAAAGAATCAGGAAAAATGAATTTGAGTGGAGTACTTGATAAATATAATTTTAGATAACAAGCTCAGATGAATATGTTGAAAATGTTTATATTAACATGAACTCATCTAGAGACCAACACCAAGTGGACCCTTTTTTTTGTTGCTTTACAACTGATTTTAAAATGCTTATGGAACAATCTATTTTTTAATTCTATGAGAACTCTATTGAGTTTTCCATACATCCACTGAATCCTTCATAGTTAAATGAAGTTTTCCAGATTTGGAATTGGAAACCCAGTTTTTGAAAAGGGGAAGCCATATTAGGAATTTTTTTCAAGCATCGAATCAGTTTTTTTTCTTTCAGAAGATACCGTTTAAGGCAGTAAGAACTTAGGATGATAGCAAATAGTCACATATATGAAACTATGCAGTGAAAACTACCTCACATGCAAACCTGTCTTTGAAAAATAGGAAGCAACTAATCAAATTTTTTAAAAAGATTTTCCAATGCTAAAAGTTCAAGCACAGCATAAAAAACATGCCAACCATGCATATACATGCACACAAAAATACAAAAACTCCTGAAAAATATAAAGTGAAGTGGTACCTCAGCATCAGTCCCATAGAGTGTTACACGATAGACAACTGATACCGACTTCCCATCAGCAGAATAGGTGATGCTTCGAATTTCACCAGACCATTCTACAATGTTGAACATGAGATACTTTCAGAGTTGTAAAATTTGATACTGAAGTACACATCCCCCTCTAGTCCTCTACCCAAAAAAAAAGATTAGATGAATAAATGAAAATCAATTGTAATTATTTAAATGAAAAAGAAAGCAATATGAGAGAGAAATTAAGATCTAAAATAAACCTGGAGCATGTAAATTCATGATCCGATTGATAACATGCCTGCAAGGAGTGAAAAAGGGATCATTCAAATCCAAGTTTAAAGCAATCCAACAAATATATGCTAGGTTCGTAAAAATTACTGAAAACTAGCCATGCAGAACTACTAGAACAATCCTCTGGTTTTTTATAGAGTCAAATAAAGATCCAAAAAGGATCATTACTCTCTAAGGGCCAGCTATTTAGGGCCTTGGGAAGGGTAATAAACTGGATAGGACCTCAACCTTTAGCATTCATTTCTTACAAAGTGGTCGCTCTCAGACTCGAACCCGCGTTCTCACTCTTGTCAGCCCGGTATTTTACCATTGCACCAAGCAATGGCCCTACATCATTACCAATTTACTATCAAGAAACCAGTATATAGAAAATGAAGAAAAAATATGGGCATGGAACCAAAGATTTCTTAGTAAAAGAAGAAGAACCACGGACATAAGTCAGAAATTCTCTTCTAGGCAAACCGAAATGTCAACAATGAAACATAGACACTCTCAAAATAATCACGAAAAAGAGCATGAAAACTCTCAATCAAAACCATTTCTTACACATTTTCTTGTATGTAAATGCTAGTCATGTTTTCCCTGAATTCACAATCATCTTTCATTTGTAATTCACAATTTTTCCAGAGTTTTCTTCAAGAAGTTCTAGCTTCAAAGTTTACCAAACTAATCCATTCTGATTGAGAGTGAGATAGAGATAGAGGTTCTTACCAAGGAACGTACTTAACGGATAACCCATTTTCCATTCGAACTTTGATGAGGGAATCCGGGATTCTTTTATTAAGTTCTCTGAGAACTTCCGACAACGGGCGACTGATTCCAGAAGTCGGAACATCGAAAGCTTCGGAATGTTCTATTGGGACTACCACTCTCTCCTCACTCTCCTTCTCGTTCGCCACAGGAGCGGAAGAAGCTTTGGCGTAAGACCGAGAAGAGATCCGCGGTGACAATCTTAGAGGGTACTGTAAAGACGAGCAAGAACAACGAGTGGAAGCCTTGAACAAGGATTTCATCAGACACGACGCCATTAAAGAGTTCTTCCGCTCTTTCCCTCTGAGAGAAAGATGACCGGAACTCCGGAAGACAAAACCTCAGTTTTAGGGTTTTGGACATGCCTATGGAAATGGAAGTCAAAATTACCATTTGATTGACATATTGCTGCCCCGAATTTTAAGAAACAACTAGAGGGGACCGCACGGGAAATCTGAAAGATTTAAAAATTTTATTTATTATTAATTAATATTAAATTAATAATCAAAATTTATTGTTATTTAATTAAAAAATTTTAATATTTAAATTTTTAATAATTGTATTTTTTATTTAATATTAATTTACATAAAATAATTAATGTTAATTTAATATGAATAAATATTTTTTATTAAATTTAGTTTTATTAATAATTTGTAGTAATTTTAATAATTGTTATTATTTTTTCATTTTTAAATGAAATTTTGATTACCTTTAAATAAATAAAAATAATTACAAAAACTAACATTATTATTAATTTCACTAATAATTAATAATTATATAGGAATGACAACGGGGTGGGTTCACGATAGGGCACCCCATCCCTATACCTGTCCCATAGTCAATACACTCTCCTCCATCCCCACCCCGTCCGTCCCTAGTGTCAAGCGGGTTCAGGGCAAGGCAACCACTCCCCTATGTCAGGCAAGTTTAAGGGCAAGGCACCCCACTCCTCATCAAGGATGGGGAATCCTCAAATTTTCCCACCTCGTCCCTAGTATTGGCGGGTTCAAGTAGAGGTGTAAATCGGGTCATGTTGGCCTGGCACAGCACAACTTGCATGTGGCCATCACAAAGTGTGGGTCGCGCTATTCTGGCCCACGAGGCGTCTTGACCAGTGCTTCCCTCCCTTAGGATAATTTGGGGGGTCAATTCGGCACGGCCCACGGCCCGAGCCCGCATGGGTCCGTGTCGTGGGCTAGGTTTTAGACCTAGCAAAAAGTTGACCCAACCTGCGATCCCAACCCAACCCAACCCGAAAAAAACAGGGTTAGGGTCTCATATTTAGTTACCCGAATGTAAAAATGACCCGACTCGACCCAACTCGAAAAAAAAACGGGTTGGGTTGGGTCATGGGTCAACCCGCCGACCCGATTGTCAAGTCTAATTGGGATTATTTTGCATTGTTAGAAGTTTACACTCTTTAATTTTTTCTATTTAGTCTTTACTTTTTATTGTTTACTCTTTAAATTGTTAAATGTTCAAGTTTTTTATTTTATATTTTGGAATTTTAAGGTTAATTCTTTTAATTTTAACATTTTTCATGTATTTTTTCTTTATTTTTTTAAATTTCAATTATTTTTTGGGATGACCTGAATTGACCCAATGGGTCAAACCCAAACTCGAACATTTAGGGTTAGGGTCTAGCACTTGACAACCCAACCCGAAATTTCACCCCGACCTAAAATCAACCCAAAGTACATTGACACAACCCAAACCCAATCAACCTAACCCAATTGCCAGGTCTAGCCAGGTTGGTCCATGGGCTAAGCCTTGGACCAAGCCAAGCTATGAAAGGTCCATTTAAAAAAATATGAAAAAGATGTTTAAATTTTTATTTCAAATGATTTTTTATGTATACAATTAGACATATTTATGGGCCGAGTAGCCTCACGGCCCGGCCTGGCCTAACCCATTATTTTTTAGGCTTTGACAAAATTTCAGACTTGTGGGCCCAAGCTTGAACTTTCTCAAATAAGCCCGACTTATACTATTACATATATAAAAGAGTACTTATGTTATATATAATAAATATAATATATATATATATATATATATATATGCTTCCTAAAATATTAATAAATATCAATTTATTATTAGGAAATATAAATTAGTTTACTAATTTATCAAATTATTACCAGATTAATGTAATTTTAGTTTATAAAAATATATTGAAAAATAAGACATCTTGTGTATAGGTCGGGCTTCGGGCTTGGGCTTAAGATCTAGGCCCGATGGTCGGGCTGAGCTCGGGCTTAGGCTTGCACATTTTCTATTGATAAAGAGGCTCGTGTTAATTATAAAACTATGTTTTTTTATAAATTAAAAATTTTATTTAATTCTAGTCTACTATAAAAAAATACATAACATTTCTATGCATATTAATATAAAATTTGTTATTTAAAGATTATATAATAATATTTACCATATATGCATATAACTTCCAAATTGAGCTTATTAGGAGTTATTTAGCTTGGGCTCTATCCGCTAATTGGACTCAAAAAGTTTGATACACAGTTAGATTTCGAATCTCATTATCCCTGATAATGTGTGGACATGGTGCATATCTCAACTAGACCTAACTTAAAAGAAAATAGTTGCTTAATTAAGTTATAAACGATTTGTTACTTTTTATTATTAATTATTAAAATATTGTAATTATTAAATTACTATATTTATTTAAAATATAGTAGTTTATTGAAAGTATCATATTTTCAAAAATATTGCTAATTTCTTGGTTAAAACAAATTAAATGTATTTTTTTGGTAATTAAATGTAATTTTCTACTATTTATAGCTTAAGTTATAATTATTGTTAGTTATAGTTTAAAAATAATTAATGTTAATTATATTACTATTAATAATTAAAATGCATTATTTTTTCATTATTATTCAGTATTTTTTTGCAATAAAATACAACTAATTTAATTTTTTAATTATTTTTAGTATTTTAATTAAGCTTTAGATTTTTTAGAATTTTTGGATTTTTAATTAAGTTTTGGTGTTGTTTTCATTATTATTCATTAATTTTTGCATATGAGTATTTTTCAATAATTTTCAGTTTTTTCAGCATTTATTTTTGCATACTAGTCATACAAAAATAATTTGCATACGCTTTCAGTAAAAATAAATTAAAAAACTAAATAAATATCATAGTTAATAAAAATACAGCTAATTTTCAATATTTTTCAATAATTTATGGCTTTGGTATTTTTTTTTATAATTTTTAGTATATACCCTTATTAATATAAAATATTGTTAATTTTCAATATTATTTAATTATTCATAGTATTTTAATTATGTTTAGGTTTTTCAGAATTTTCCGAATTTTTAATTAATTGTTGGTCTTTTTCATTATTATTTAGTAATTTTTGCATATGAGTAAATTTGCAATAAAATATTATTAATAAAACATGTTATACATTTTAAATTTTTATTATTTTTTATCATTTTTAATGAGTTCAATATGCACAATAAAGGTCTCAACTCATAAAAATTATTAATTAATTAAAATGCATCAATACAAAGTTATCTAATAATATTTTTAAAACTATCAATTAATATTTTTATATTTAAATTTCTTATTTTTTAATTAATTGTTGGTATTTTTTTCATTGTTATTCAATAAGTTTTGCAATAAAATACTGTTAATAAAATGGGTTTTGCATTCTAAATTTTCATTAATTTTTATCATTTTTAATGAGTTCATTATGCACAATAAAGGTCTCAACTCATAAGTTATCTAATAATATTATTACAAGTTTAAAACTATCAATTAATATTTTTATATTTAAATTTCTTATTTTTATTATTATTAAGTTTGATTTTTAAGTGGAATTGAAACACATTTTTAATATTTAATAAGTTTTGTTAATATTTATTTTTATTGAAAGTTATGTGGATTTTTAAATTAATAACTTTGTGATTGTTTAACCTTAACCTATTTATATTATTACTATTCTCTCTCTCTCTTAAATGTAATAATAACATGTATTAAAATAAGAGGCATTGGAAAACGCAAAGGTCTTTATCTAATAGTATATAGTTTTATTAATCTAATCAAGATAAGCAATGATTACTGTTTTATATTTTTTAAATAAAAAAATACAAAAAGTAGAGAAAATAGATAAATAGCTTTATCTCAAATGAGAGACATGCTAACACTCGTGATATAGATAGATAGATTACAACCGCTTATCACTCGTGATCACTCCGTTTATGCTCAGTCAAAAGGTTTTTGTCCTTCGACATCCAATCGACGCATCACAGATGTTCTCTGGATGAGAGGTTTAAATGAAAATGATTGAAATCGAGATTTGTCAAAATGAAAATGAATTAAAATAATTAATTTAATTTGTTATAAAAATAATTTAGTAATTTGGATTAGTTATATTAATAAGGGCTTTTTACATACAAAATGATGAAGTATGATGACTTTACAAAATCAGATATGCTAAAAAAAAAACTAAAACAATGAGCGGGAAAAGTTTTATTTTTTTCTAGACTAAAATGCCCCAAATTCCTGTTCATATAAAATATAAAAATGTTAGTAGATTTTTTATAGAAGTTTCCATCATTTTCTTAAATCATTAAAAAATATAAAAAAATTTTGAGAAAATTTATCTGATTCCATTTTTACAGGCAGCTGATTCCATCTTCTTTCTTTACAAGCGGCGAACCCAGATCTGTCTTCACAGAGGAAAACGATAAAAACAAATCTGGGTTTAAATATAATATTTGAGTTGGCTTAGATTGACTTGGCTCAATTAGTGTAGGACAAAACAACCTTTGCGTGAGAATAACAAAAAGAACTTTATCATCGTCACGATCAATATTGTAAACCATCCAACTTAATTCGGATTTGCTCCTCTCCTCTCCCTCATATACGGCCCATTTAAGAATGTCCCTTACTTGGGCTCAGCATGGCAAGGCTCATCCACTCATATGTGGGCCAAACCTGAACTCTCCCATACCATGCCCAAGGCCCAAATGTTATGGGCCTTTTGGGCCCTCATTCTAGCACCAATGAATATAGCAAAAAATGGCGCCTTCATTTTGAACCATCAGTCTGCCAATGAAAACATTGGCCTTCCATTTCGCAGGAGAGAGAGAGAGAGAGAAGCAACAAGTAGCAAAAACAGAAAACAGCGGAGAAAGGTACCCTAGACAATAGATAGAGGCGTCCGAAAGATGATTCTTAGAACTCCTCCTCCAAGGAAGCGCAAGGTGGATTCCGGCGCCACTGACCACGAGACTCCCGGTTCGAATCGCGCTCTAGTCATCTATGAAGACCCCGTGCGGGAATCTTCTCACGATCCCTGTGAGCAGATGCTCTGCACTTACCAATGCCGCCAAATGGTATCCCTCTCGAAATTCACTACAGTCAATTTATTGTCCTTTGTAACAACTTCGGGTCTTACTGATTTCATTGAACTTTTCATAGTAGAAGTTCGTAAAAAAAAGCTTTTATATGAGATTGATGTCTTCTATGTTATTCTTTTTGGCTCTTTGGTTTGAGTGTTGAAATCAATTGCATGAGCTACTTAATTAGTTCAGCTTCAAGAAAACCCATTGGAATTAGTTCAGATTCTTCTCTTTTCCAGGCTCTCGTTTATTGCCTCAGGGCCTGGGGTATTTTAGGTTTGCGGTTGCTTGCATTTGGAACCGACAATTGAGAGACTGACAATAAATTTACTATTTATTACCGTTTTTAGATAATGATGGCTGTGATAGAAAATCTGTAGAAAGTTTCCTTTATTTGCAAAAGAAATATTGGGGACATATGCTATAGTTTGGTTGTAAAATTTTTTAGTTGCCGAGAGTGAATGAATTATTAGATCATTTAATGTGTTAGTGTCTCTAGAGTTAAAGCAAGGTGGTTGAAGTAGATAGGTGCATCTTGTGCCTCTAGGGCGTCATGTTATCTTTTAACATGCACGTTGTACTTGTAGGTTCAAGTCCTACTCCTACATAGGCTTACTAACAATTACAAACTTATAGATTAGTGCTTAAATGTCTTAAATTAAATTCTTAACTCTTATCTAAAAGAACCTCTAGGATAACTTTCTTTGTACAAATTCCGCATGTATCATGATGCATTTTACAATACATTCTAAAAGACTAAAGATCAATTACTAAAAGGACATATAATATGCCAATATCAGAAATGACAAATCAGAGTATTTAAATACAAATATAAAGTCATATTTTTTTGAACCCCAAACTTTACTCCTGATGGAGTGGTGGCCATCATTGAATTTTGCTAATAATAAATTGGTAAGAAATACTTGGGGGGGGGGGGGGAATTGGGGATGTAAAAGCCTTATCCCTCAGAAAAAAAACTAGATACAAGGAGATCATCCCCATAGTTATTAAACATCATGTACAATAAAAAAACTCTAAAATCCACCAACCAAGAAAAACACAAAAACAGAATACCTGAAATATCATTTTTAAACAAGACTTGAATATGAACTGGGAGTTTGAGAAAAGAATTATAGACTGTATTGCTGTGTAAGCTACTCCCTATCTTGGAGAGAGAATCTGCTACTTGGTTTTCTTCACGGTATATGTGAACACATCACCAAAGGGTTGAAAGATGTCATGCAAAATTTTTGGGTGTGTTTCCACCATCCATTCTCTGGCTTGGATTTTTTGTCTCTGTTGAAAACCAGGTTATGTTAAAATCACCACCCAAACACCATGGTCCCTCCCACAATCCTCTAATCATGCTCAACTCTTCCCAAAAATGGACCCTATCTTTATAGGAGTTTGGACCATAAACATTTGTCAAAGCCCAATCCTTACCATCAGTTAGCCTACTAAATTTGATTGAGACTGAGAACTGCCCTACTAGCTCTTCCAAACCCTCCAACTATTCATTCCTCCAAATGATGAGAATACCTCCAGAGGCTCCCCATGAAGGTGCAAAAACCCAGCTTAAGCCCCTAACTCCCCAAATGCTCCTGATCCATCTCCTATCTATCTCTTGAAGTTTTGTTTCTTGTCATAACACCACATGTGATTTTTCCTTCCTGAGGGCTTCTCTAATTAGCCGTCTTTTCTTTGCACTCCCTTAACCCCTCTCATTCCAGAATCCAGCTTATAATCTTCACATCTGCAACAACAATGAACCCTAACTTTTGAGCAGTAACTAACAGGCTTCCCCTCTTCTACCCTTTCTTCTGCTCTCTTCCCTATCATATTCTATCTCACTAACTAACATTTCCACTTCACTCTTCTTCCTTTTCTTTCCTTTGTCCTTCCTTGTGTATGCCTTCACACCTAAGGGCTTCTCCAAGGCGGCTCTCTTTTTTTTCTTAGGCATCTCCCTTAATTTCTTTGGTCTCTTTCTAACTTCCTGTCTTCCCTCTTCAAGACTAGAGCAAGAACTCTTGATTTCTTGCTGTCCTCTCTCTTTCCCTTCCTTCTCTTTTTCTTTTGGCTCCACTAAAGTCAAATTCTCTGTACCTAGTTCCAGAACTTTCTCTTTAACCCTTATCACCCCCACTTCCTCTGAATCCAATTCACTTCCAAGCTTTGTGGCAGAGATATTTTCTGCAATCATTGGCACCTGACTTGACCTGGTTCTGCAAATGCTACCTTTTCTTCTTCTTTTGGCTCTTAGTAAAGTCTGCTTCTTTGTTCCCACCTCCAAAACTTTCTTTCTCACCCCTACCTCCCCTGTTTCCTTTGACTCCTTTGCACCTCTATGTGTTGTGGCAAAAAGATTTTCAGCATCCACTGGCTTCTGAACTGTGGTTGGATTTGCAAACACAGGGGAGGACACACAAACTTCATTATTAGCAAAGGTTTTCGAGGAAAAGAAAGGACCAACATAAATTGAAGGAAATACAGGGGTAGACAACTCACTGTTCACAACTTTTGTAGGCCCCACCCAAAGCAAACTTAGGATGGTTGGAGTCCTATGAGGATGAAGGCTGCACGGCTTCTTGTGGAAGGGGGTGCTGTGCTCCTGTGCTCTGCATCAGGTTGCGATCCAACCCCTGAGTGATGTTATCCGCCGGTTGCTTTGATGTAAGATTACCTAAATCCTCTTGCTTGGTCATTGGTGAAGTCACTTCACATTTGTAGGAGCCTCACCTGGCCTAGACCCTTTCAATAGATTACTTTCGTTTGAAGAATCTTCAGCAAAAAGTATTTGCGTGACTAATTCGTCATCGCTCATTCTCTTGCAAGCCTTAGTCAAGTCTATACTCCGCATACTCAACGGTTGGTTGATTTCTTCATCCCCTTCAGGCTGCATATCGTCCCAGTCGCTGTCTGTATCTGACTCTTCTTTATTTTCTCTGATAAACTTTGGGTTTGGCCAAGCTGGTGTGGTCGAAAGCTCCTCTCTAATCAGTCTCTAAGCTAAGGTTGTGGCCATCCGTTCAGCTGAATACTGTGAGACCTCCACTGACCTCTGAAACTTTTCCATCTCCGCTGTCATCTTCGGTTGGAAGGGAGGAACAATTGATGGGGACAATGATAGATCCAAATTTTTGTCCCCCATCAACCCAAGTGAGCAGGGCACATGACTTTTTAAAGAGTCACACACCATAATATAAGAATTTGGATCCATCCTTCTTAATGAACTGGGTCGGGTTGGCTTGACGTTTTCCTTAACCCGCATATCCAACCGCCTCTGTAAATCCTTAGAATTTGAAAAACTTGCCATCTTAACATCCGCTTCAATTACCTTGTTTGACACGGCAGCCCTCCCTGACACTATCTCTGCACAAGATTTTCTCTCCATCATCCAATCCTGATTGAATGAACCTCCTTTCCATTTTTATAGATATCTGCTGGCCCCCTTTCTTCGCAAGCAACATTTCAGCTTCCTTTTTAAGAGATTTTTCAAGCTCTACTTTTGACCATCCATTCTCCACGTGGCAAAGTTTCAGCTTCCTTTTTAGGAATTGGAGAATCAGGGCACACTTAGGACTGGAGACCAATAAATAACTCCATGTGGCCTTTTCTGGTACATTGGTTCAATATTTCATAACCAGGGAGAGATCGAGGAGGATGTTGCCCATAGGATTAAAGCAGGATGGTCAAAATGGAGGAGTGCATTCGGACTTTTATGTGATAAGTGAATACCACTTGATTAAAAGGACAATTCTATAAGATAGTTGTAAGGCCAGTTATTTTGTATGGAGCAAAGTGTTGGACAGTCAAGAAACATGTCCAAGATATGAGTGTGGTATATTATACTCGGGCCCATTAGGAGTGGGGGTCTCCACTAGGGCAGAATTATTAACTGCCCTTCAAGGGGTGCAGTTTGCAGTACAGCTAGGAGTGGAACATATAATAATAGGAGATTTCAAGGTGGTTGTGGGGTGGTTACAGAAACCAGAGTCGGTGGTGTTGTGTTTTAGGAATGAAATTAAGAAATTCAAGTGGCTAACAAGAAGTCTGTGTATTAGCTAGAATATGATGGGTGGGGAGATCAGCAAATGCTATGGCTGATAGCTTAGCCAAGCAAGGGGCAAACAGGGAACATTTGTATTGGGCATCTCTGTAGTAAGCTTTTGTTTTTGATGTCTTGGAGAGGTCACAGCTCGTGCATCTCCATGGGACACTTGTGCCTGTTCTATACACTTTCTAATAAATTCTTTCTTCATTTATAAAAAAAAAAGAGTGTGGTAAAAATGCTTATGCTGAGTTGTATGAGTGGAAAAACTAGAAAGGATAGGATTAGGAATTAGATCATTTGTAGGAACTTAGGGGTAGACATAGCTCCAATAGCTATAGTTGATAAAATGAAAGAAAGTTGATGCAGATAGTTTGGCCACATGGCATAGAAGACCTTCAACAACACCTGTGAGAAGAAGTGATTTGTTGCAAGTTGAAGGGGATAGAAGGGCTAGGTGGATTAAAAAGGACATGGGTAGAAGTAGCCAGAAATAATTTATGTGCCGATAGTTTAGCAATGGGTATGGCTTTGAACAGAATGGAATGGTGAAGCAGGATTCATGTAGCCGACTTGATATGGTTGGGATAGGCTTAGATGATGATGATGATATTTTTGGGTTTTGTCCTTAAAATAGCACATGAATATTTTAATTTATTTATAAAGAATCACAAATCCATGCTTTCTTGCTATTTTGGAAATGCTAGTTGTGAAATGGCAATTTTGCAGGACTCTATTGATTCAAGAACTTGCTTGGTTTAAAGATTTGCTGAGTCCAGTGTTTGTCTTGATACTTTGGATTTTGTTTTTTCATTTTAATAGGTTAAGTCAGAGTTTTTGGATGCATTGGGTAGTGCAGAGAAGCAAGTTCGTGATTACCAATCCAGACTTGAAATGTTGAATGATGATCTTCGTAAATCTGGTGGGTTGTTAGAAGCTCTATGATGCTGTTAAATCTCATTGCTTGCCTACCATACTCTAAACTTATGCATCCCTTACAAATATCTATACTTTAAATATTCAAACCAGGAAAAATGTTAATACATTTTGATTTCTTTGATAAACCTTCCTGTGATGCCACTTTGTTAACATGGCATTTTGCTAGACAATTTAGTAATATATTTTATTTTGCAGGAATCATGAATTTCCAAACATTCCATTCTTGTTTATATGTAAATATTTTCCACCATGTATTCTTCTGATATAAAAAGGCCACTACCCAATGTTGGTCCTAGCTATCTGTGGTCTTGGGAAAGGGTAGACTGGGTGTGGTCCTAATCTTTGGCAGTTTTTGGATAAAGTGGCTACCTTAAACCTGCGTTCTCACATTTGCAAGCCTGAGATCCATTACACCAAGTAATGGTGAAAGTGTTATTTGTAGATATTGAATGATTTTATGCCATTCATTTTCTAAACTCTTGTGTCTTGATACAATCCACTAAGAACAATAGTTTATAACTTCATTGTAGTTCTCATCTCGTTTTTACTTGATACAGAAGTTGAGAGGAAAAAATTCAGAGATCAGTTCCTTTATGCAGAACAAGAACTTGCTGCTGCCAAAGGGCGTGAACAGTCGCTGCAGGAGCAGCTTTTAAAAGAAGTAAATGATTCTCAGGAACGGCTCCACAAACAAATTAGATCTTACAGTGAACTTGAGGTACTAGTTTTTCTCTGTTAACCTTGGATCAGTTAAGCCTTTTGGTTAATATTACCAAATATCAAGCTGGATGATATGATATTGGTATTTGGAACAAATTTGCTAATGTCTATAGGTACTAGTTTCTATTTCAATCTCAAGAAAAAAACATTATTTCAACCTTGTTATTTTTAGATTGTAGTTGTCAAGTAAGAAATGAGAGGTTAGGTTAAATCTTTTTGATGCTTTAACTCTGTTTAGGTATATTATTTATTAGGGCAATTTTCTTAAACTACCCCTTCTGTTTACATATGGTCTTAAAGTACCTCTACTGTTTCTGACAATTGACTAAATCTTCCTTGCTGTTATTGTCCGTTAACTGAAAAATAAAAAGACTATTTTGCCCATCATTCTTCTTTAAAATTTCAAAATGAGGGCCTGCTAGAAAACACTACCCGATGCTCAATCTGGATCTTGGGAATGACAGGTGGCACTGACGATCAGGAGCGTCGAACACAACTCGATGAGTGCAGATCTACTAAAGATGGAAGAGCTTCTTCGTTCATCTTTTCCGATCGACGGAAAAGCCTCAAACCCAACTTGATTTCTTTTCGTTTCTGTTTTTCCTCTCCCTCTCTATCCCCCCCTCTCTCTCTTACCCACTCTTCTTCTCCCCATCGACCTCACCTCCCCTGTTTCAGTGTAATAAAACATCGTCGCTGCTGCAACTTCTACTCACCGGTCGATTCAGTCTTCTTCTCTAAAGGTGCTGTCAGCCGGGAACAGCCTCTACAAATGCCTGAACCGCCACCACGAGTGCCCGAATCTCAACCGCCATCGGAACCGCTGCTGAAACCACCACTCTCTCTGACAGGAGGGGGGCGAGACAATTGTCATTGAAGCTGTTCAAAGTGACAGAAATGATGAAGATTAGTATGATACAACTGTTGTTCAAAATCTCACAATCCTTGCTCTATGTCGTGTTTGCTTTTACGTTGCCTATGCAAACCCAGCTGAAGCCTCTGTTCTCCTTTCCTTTTCAGCTTTTTTTCTCTCTCCCTTCTTTATGCAAGAAAAAACAAACTCATACTAAGCTTTTAACAGAAGGAAAGAGGGGGTTGCAGCGGTGGCATGCAGTACTAAAAATGGTGTGACAGGGGAGCATTGTGCGCAAGCTTTTAATAGGAGAGAGGGGGGTTGCAGCGGGTGCGGTGATTTAGTTGCAGCGCAAGCTTTTCTGCTTGTCTTGACTCAGTGGTGGTTCTTTTCGAAGCTTCCCTGAAACAGAAAACCTTTTCTTAACAGTATAGCAGAGAGCTTGCTAAGGTGCGTGGTTTTACACAAGCTTAATGGCTTGTGTGATGTTGCTGATCAAAGCTTTCAAAGAGGTGCTCCTATAGAAATTGCATAGTCAAAGTCGGAATTGGAGTCAGAGACGAAGATGAAGACGGAGTTGGAGCCGGAGACGTAGATGAAGATAGAATCAGAATCAGAGACAGAGTCGGAGTTGGAGTAGGAGTTGGAGCCGGAGTCGGAGACGTAGACGAATATGGAATCAAGATCGGAATTGGAATCAGAGATAGAGTTGGAGTCAGAGCCGGAGACGTAGATGAAGGCGGAATCGAATCGGAATCAGAGACAAAGTCGGAGGTGGAGATGAAATCGGAATCGGAGAGGGAGACAGAGACTGACGGAGAATGGAGTGAAACCATAAAAGGGTATTTTAGGAATTTTAAAATATATATCTGTCACGTGATGTCAAATGTGAACGGAGTGTGACAGAAAGTTAGCGGTAAGGGAGGTTTTAGACAATTGTCAGAAACCTTGAGGGTACTTTAAGATGATATGTAAACAGTAGGGGTATAGTTAGTCAATTTTCTAAACCTTAGTGGTAGTTTAAGAAATTTGCCCTATTTATTATTATGAACCACTGGAAAGACATTGGAGCCCTTAATTAGTACAAACTGTACAATTTACCAATTTATTTCTTGTTATTCTCATATTTTGATGGCAAATTTGCAAATGCTTTGAAATTATATTTACTTACGACAGGAATGCTATTGTAGAGAATTGGTAGGTCCCTTCATGCAATCATACCTGAATACTCTCCTAACTCCTGAAAGCCCTGGATTCCCCAAGCTGCAACCATCAAAGTTTATCTGTCGATCTTAATGTTATTCTTCTAGAGAAGGCTTTCCAGTAGCAACTTCTTGCTTATTCAATTGTGATGCTAACACATGTTTGTATTGCAATAAAAGATATTAGATTCAGAGATACCATAGTAAGTTGAATAGTAGTGTTCTAAAATTTCAACTTGTAATTTGCTTGAACTGAAACAACTTGATTAGCTTGGCCATGAAAAGATCAAGTGGTTGTTACTTCATACTGGCAAGGCTTCTCTAGAAGAACAACGGTAAAATCCAGAGCTAAACACATGTTTTCTATTACAGTGAAATGTATTAGACTTGGAGGTACTAGTGAGTTGAATAGCAGCAAGTGTTTTAAAACTAGTAAAGTCAACTTGAAACTTGCCTGAGCTGAAACAACTTGGTTAACTTCGCGATGAAAAGATTTGGTTGGATTTCTGAATTATGAAATCTTGATGATCGGTCTTGAATTAGTTTCCTGATGCCACAATCAAAATCTGGAGGGGGGGGAGTTTTGAGAAAGAGGTTCTCTTTTCAAAGTGGCCATTTCTTTTTCTTATCCCAAAGGTAAAAGATATACCCCTGTACAAAATATACAATTAATGTATTTGTTACATAAAAATCCCATTATATCCTTATAACTCAACATAATCCAAAGTGTGGAAAATCAGTGTTGCTGTGATAACAGACTTTGATTGGACAAGTGCTGATCTTTCAATAGCCAAAGTGCCAAACTTCAAAATATTTGCCTCTCATAAATCATACCTGATTGACCAATTAACGAGCTTTTGTTCTCAATTTTGTCAGTACCTGATTCACCTATAATGTTTCAAATGTTTAGAAAATAACAGATGGCAAAAAAGATTGTGGGGGTAGAATGGAGAGAAAAATCAGGGTCTTTCTACCAAATAATGAGGCTTTGATTGGACATAATCCAGTGTGTGGAAATTGAGTATTGCTGTGATAACAGACTTTGATTGGACAAATAGTGATCTTTCAATAGCCAAAGTTTGAAACATCAGCCTCTCATATCTGATTGACCAATTAATGAGCTTTTGTTCTCAGTTTTGCCAGAACCTACAAAAGAGTTTTGGGGTAAAAATGGAAAGAATTATCAGTCTTTCAACCAATGAGATATGGTCATGGTCATGATTTTTCTGGGATTTGAGAAAAAGATAACTTGTATTTAGAAAAGGGGAGGGAGTGATGTTCACATGAAATACTGTTCAAAAGAGGGCCTAGATAAACCAAAAAGCAAGTTCCTAACTATTTTTTGATAGTATCATAAAAGAAAGTTTTATTAAAAAATAGAACCACAAATTACATCAAGGTATAAAGATTACACCATCAGACATTACAAAGAGCTAATCCAGATTACATTCTTGAATCTCAAGAGCACTCCAAAAGGAGGACCTAAAATCTGACAAAGAAGTTCGAGCAAAATCTGGAAGGATGAGCACCCAGGCAGAATAGCTTTTCCAATAGACTCCACTACCTTTTCTAACACATGTTGACTATCCTTGAATACTCTTCTGTTTCTTTCTCTCCAAATTGACCAACACACAGCAAAAGGAATACAACCCCACACAATTCTGGCTTTTTTGCTGCCCTTGTAGGAAGGCCATTTGGAAAAGATTTCCGCTGGAGACTCAGGGAGGAACAGCTGCATGCCAAACAGATCTGAATAATAACTCCAGTACGTCTCAGCCACCAAGCACAAGAAGAACAAATGAAGTACTGTTTCCTCACATTCTTTGCACATGTGGCAATTGTTTGCCATGTGAAAGCCTCTTGACTTCAAATGGTCAGTGGTAAGAACACTATCTATAGCCACCAACCACGCAAATGCCTCCACCCTAGGTGGAACAGGATTACCCTACATGCCCTTTACAGCTCTCTTCCCCCAACTAGTTTTTAATTTTTTTTGAAGAATCAGAAAAAAAAGATTTTATTAAAAGATAAAGAATACAAAAGAAAGGTGATAAGATATCACCTGAGAAAGGGGCACATCCAAAAGACCCTTACACAGAGACCACAACCATCCAAATCCAACCCAAAGCCACACAAACACAAAAACCACACTTTACCCAAGAACAACTAAAAAACCCAGACGTGAAAAAGGAAACCCCTATAACTGAGATTGTCACCATACAGACAGCTGAACTGGCTAAGCCTCAACTCGCGATATGAACACAGCCTCAATCTTTGTCCACTAGAGCATCTTGTTGCCCTAATCATCCTTATCCCAAACCTTGCCTTCTTGCAATCAAGCTCTTTTATTCAACTTCTCGTCCCTTGTTTTCCCTTCAAACTCGTCGAAGGCCCTTCTAACTAATTCCTTGCTTCCCCAAAAACATAAACCCAGGCTGTTACCGATTGTTACCTCTCTTTCCACTAATATCTGGATAGGCACGCCATCTGAGTCATCCTTCTTTTTGTCGCTTGTTTGTAACGGCAAGTTCTCACCAGAGTCAGCACCTTCGACATACACATTGTTTACTTGTTGCTCCTTCCTCAACTGGTTTTTAATCAGAGCTAGATAGAATGACTTCACTGTGAATTTCCCATTCTTGCACTCCTTCCACCACAATTCATTCCTTGAAGAACTAGAGACCTTTGAAATCTCCAAGACTTCCAGAAGTTGTACACATTCCTCCACCTCCCTAACCCAGAAAAGTCTCCTAAACTTTTGGCACCAAATCACCTTGTCCCCCCTCCTCTCATAGCATTGGCTGATTGAAACATCATGGTCAACCAACCTGTATAGTTTGGGACAAACCTCACACAACCTTCCCACTCCACACCAGGTGAGATTTCTGAAATCTTGGTTGAAGTTCATGATACCTTTCCAGATACTCACCCCAAAATTGCTGAAACCTCTCTAGATTCCCACCCGAAGCCAACCACCCCATACTTTCCAGCCACCACCCTCCTCCATAGAGAATCCTTCTCCTTTTCTAATCCAAATCTCCACAATCACTTACCTAGCAAAGTCTTATTAAACACTTTCAGCCTTCTAATTCCCAAACCCCCATTCTTCTTTGGTCTGCAAATCGGGTCCCAGCTCACCAAGTGAAATTTCTTAGAACCTCCCACCCCTTACCAAAGAAATTCCCTCTGCAGCCTTTCAATTTTCTTAGCCACCTCAGCTGGAATTCTCAATATATATATATAAGTTGGCAAGCTAGACAGGATGCTTCTAACCAAGGTAATTCTGCCCTAGTGTTTTAAAAGCGCAAGGGCTAATTTGTGCCTGAGGTGCAAGGCGCAAGGTGAGCACATGCCTTTTTGAAGCAAGGCGCAAAATTACAAAAAAAGATAAAAAATAAAAAAAGTCAGAAAATTAAAAAAAAGCAAAAAAATTTTAAAAAATGCAAAAAATTCAAAAAAATATTAAATATAATATTAATAAAAAAATAAACTAAAATTTAAAATAAATGTTTTAAAGAACCTATTACCGAAAATTAAAATACATAAACATTACATGTAAAGTAAAGCGTATTCAAATGAAAGTTTAAAAATAAAAGCAAACATATAAAGCATTTTCAAGCATGTAAAACCCACAATCTCTTTTTATCCTCAATTGCATTACTTCAAGTAGCTAATGTGATGTAAAACATATTGCATTCTTGATTCTATGAGTCGCCTTTGTACCACGCCCCTTGAGGCAAGGCGCATACCCTAAAATGTGCCTAGCTTTTAAATCACTGTGCACCCCAAGGACAAGTGCTTAGCCTTCCACCTATCCAGCTTCCTCTCCACTCTCTCAATGATTGGTCTCCAAATAGATAAAGTGGAGGATTTGGCACCAATCGGCATCCCTAGATGCTGAAATGGAAGCTCTCCAGCTTGACAATCAAACACTGTAGCACAATTCAACAACACTTCTCTCTCCACTTCCCCAACCCCAATGATGGTGCTCTTTGCTAGATTCACTTTTAAACCTGTCAGCATCTCAAAGTTAGCTAGAATTGTTCTCAGGCTAAGGACTTGGTCAATAGACGCATCCAGGAAAATCAGCGTGTCATCAGCATATTGCAGGTGTGATATACATGAGCCATCAGACCCAGCTTTGAATCCTTCAATAAATCCATACTGAACACCTTTAGCAAGCAGCAAGAACCCCCATCTTTCTTCAGAGGCATTTGTCAGCTTATCTAGGTACTTAAGAGTCAAACAGCTCTTTAAACATTGGCATGAACTCATTTTCTAGCAGAGATCAGCAGTGTTTAATAAAGGCAAAATTCAACCTGTCTGGGCCCGGGGTTTTGTCTCCTGAAATTCGTTTCAGAGGCTCCTTCACTTCTGCAGCTCTGCCACCTCAAAGCTACTCTTGAGCCAATGAGAATCAAACTCACTCAGTTTTCTTGGCTCCAAACCCCTCTAATGCCACCCAGCTCCACTATCTAGCAGAGTACAATCCTTTGTAGAATTCCACCACTTTTTCTTGAATATCAGGACACCCGTCCACCACTTCGTCCCCCACTTTAATTCTGGAAATAGTGTTACATCTGCACTTGGCATTAGCAAAAGCATGAAAAAATGCAGTAATCTTGTCACCAGCTCTCAACCAAACTGCCCTAGACTTCTGCCTCCAGCTCACTTCCTCCCTCTTTGTTAATCTTTCCAGGTCACCTTTCAGCTTCTCTCTCTCCTCCCTCGTCTCCCTAGAAATATTCCCCTCCTCCAGCCTTTCTAGCCTCCCCATTTTCTCAAGCACTTCCTTCTTTCTACTTGGGAAGTCTCCAAAAACCTCCTTGTTCTACCCTTTTAATTCCTCTTTTAAAAATTGTAGTTTCTTCATTAACTTGAAACTTGCAGACCCTTCCACTTACCACCCACCCCATTTCTCCTCCATCCAATCCCTAAAGTCCAGATGATCCAGCACATATTTTCAAAGCGAAATGGCTTAGCACCCAACACCTTAGCTAGGCAGGGCCTCTTGAATTACTTCCCCAACTTCATCAGCTCAATCCCTTGTGAACATAAATCTGTCCAGCCTTCTGAGAATCTGGATGCTGTCCATTTGACCAAGTGAACCTCCCTCCCAACAGCGGAGGGTCAATCAGCCCTGCTTGGCGATAAAATTCCCAAATCTCCTTATCCCCACACAGACTATCCCCTCCCTGCTCCCTATCATCTCTCTTATCCTCCTAACCACATTGAATCCCCCCCTGACCCAAGGCCCCCCCACCCCATGTGACTGTCTAACCTCCTCCAACTCCTCCCAAACTCCTTCCTCCTACCTTCCTCATTCAGGCCATAGACATTAGTGACTCCCCAACACAACTGACCTCCATGTGCTGATTTGAGACAGACCGACACCGAAAATTCACCCACTTCTCCCCTACCTTCAAGAACACATTTGGGTCCCAGATTATGACCAAGCCCCCTGAAAGCCCTATGCCATTCAATTCCAAACATTCCCCAAATTTCAGACTTCTCCCTTAAACCAAACTCCTCCATCTTAGTTTCTTGAAGGCAGACCACATCCGGCTTAAGCCTTCTAATCAACTCTCTCACCAACATCCTTCTCCTATCCTCCCTCAGACCCCTAGCGCTCTAAGAGAGGATTTTCGTCCTTCTAATCTTCCTTTCTTAATTCCCTTTCTTTTTTTTTTCTTTTTTTAGGATTCTGCCTCAAAATCTTCTCCTTGTATTTCTCCCTCATCCCACACTTTGCCTCCTTCCACCACTATTTCCTTCTCCCTTTCCACCTTTCTCCTTCTCTCTAGATTCTTGAAGGCTTTCCTCACGAATCCTTCTCCTCCCCAGTAAAACACACCAAAGATTTTACCCACTTCCACCTCCCTCTCCAAAGTTTGTTTATATCCACCTTTCTGTCACTCCCTTTATCACCCAACAACAACGGACTCTTCCTCCCTTGTCCTTCTCAACCCCCCTTTTCTTCCATACCCTTAGAACTTTTCTCTTCCTCTGCCTTCCCTCCCCCTTTCTACGCCTCCTCCCCTCCTTGAGTCAAGCTTCTTCTTTTCCCATTATAGACCTTACCTACTCTGCCCTCTTCTTCAGAAACTTCTCTATGCTTCCTTTTTGAGTAGAAAAGTTTGGACAACCTGTTTTGATATAAAAACTGTAAAAGAAAGAAGAAAAGAAAGAGGAGAAAAGGTTTCAGCTGAGAAAGAGAGAGAAGAGAATGGGAGAAGCTCAGAATTAGGTCTGACAGCCTCTTTCATTAGATTATATACTCATAAATAAAAGAGAGTACAAAGACAAGTATGCCCTTAGTAAGTCGGCTACTTATGAGAACTTAAAAACACTCTTAACTTAAAAACATAAATTGATGGGCCTAAGGCCCAATAACTCCCTAACTATGCTATGTAAATAAAAAAACATGTTATATAAGCCCAAAACTCAACACTACTCAAGTTGGGAATAAATGTCACACATTCCCAACTTGCGTAGATCATGCTCCAGCTTGTTTCTTGCAACTCCTTTTGTAATAACACCAGTAAGCTGCAAGTCGGATGCAACATATGGCAAGCAAACTTCTTCGGATGTTACCCTTTCCCTTATAAAGTGTCTATCCATTTCTATATGCTTCGTTCTATCATGCTGAATTGGGTTGTGGGCAATGTTAATTGCTGCTTGATTGTCGCAATATAGCACCATAGGTTCTTTGGCCTCAACTCCAATGTCCCCTAACAAGGAACGGATCCAGAGGAGCTCTGAAACATCATGTGCCATGGCTCTGTATTCAACTTCTGCACTTGACCTTGCCATAATTGTCTCTTTCTTTCTCTTCCATGAAACTAAATTACCTCCAACAAGAGTACAAACTCCTGATGTAGATCTCCTGTCATCTAGACATCCTGCCCAATTAGCATCTATGTAAGCCTCTAACTTCATTTGTTTGTTTCTTACTCTCAGTATTTTACAATGTTACCTAGGCCTGAACTATTTGAGAGAGCCTTGACCTCTCCCTCAAACTTTTTTTTTCACTTGCGATAGTCGGTTCCTCTCCCTTCTTTACTAGCCCCACACTCTTCTTTAAAGAGTCACTCAGCTTAAAAACCACCTCCGCGTGTCTGTCTCTGGACATATTTGCCCTATGTCCTCCCTCAAATTTTCTTTTTTGCCCAAGTGCGACTGTTGGGCTTCTTCCTTTTCAACCTCGCCATTGTTTGATCTCCTCCCTCCATCGTCCTTAATCGACTTTTGGACCCACTCCACCTCAAGAGCGTTACTCAAATTAATAGGTTGGCCCAAAGACAATGGCAAGGTTGAAAAGGAGATTTGGGACATAGGACATGTGTCCAGTATCCCAAGGAGATTTGGGACTATGCCAAGCAGTTGTGTTTTGGACAAGACAGTGTCACAAGAATTTACTACTTATACCAAGATTGTTTTTTCTCTTCAATAAGGGGATAAAGGTGTTGAAGAATACTATGGTTCTTTAAAAAGCTAAAGAAAGGAGCTTAATGTTTATCAATCCCTATGCACTGATTTGAAGACTCAACAAGAACAAGGATAACATCTAGATGTTGCAAGGTTTTTATCTGTGTTGAGGTCTGAATTTGAATTGGTATGGGCCCAAATCTTAGGTAGCAATGATCTTCCATCCCGTTTTGAGGTTTTCTCCCATATAAGAAGAGCTTCAAATTCATGTAGTGATTATCCCCCA
The DNA here is from genome assembly GCF_000365185.1 of Nelumbo nucifera. Next base: position 8,235,476 of record NW_010729083.1, on the reverse strand, counting down.
CCTTCAGAGAGATCAGCCATGGTGGTTTCCAGAGGAGGTTTTCTTGGTAGAAATATGTGCAGTAAAGGTGGAGGTAACATGAGGCGTTTTGTTTGTGGGCCTAGGGGTGGACATGGCAGTGGTAGAGAGGCTGGTGGTGGTCGTAGTGGCAGTGTTATGATCTTCATGGCCCTTCATCTTCCTGGGCTAACTATGCATGGTGGAAGGTGGCTTTGGGAGTCATAGTATGATTTAAAAATGCTCTTACTTCTAATGTTGGTAAGGGTAAAGACAATCTCTTTCATGTGAGGACTGAGGAGTATGAAAAGCTTCGCCAGTCTGTTTCTTCCAGTTTTGCTACTATACACTTGTGAAGTTAGGTACCGCTTGCCTTGTTTCCAGTTCTACACCTTTGCCCTAGGTAATTGATTTTGGAGCCTCATACTACATGACTGGCTCCTTAGATATGTTTGTATCTTTGTCACCACCTTCTAATCCCAGACTATTATTGGTACCGATAATGTGTCTCTTGGTTATGACCTTAACTTATGCTCTATTTTTTTATGATCCCAAGATTCCCTTTAGTCTCTTGTCTACAAGTAAGATTACTCAAACCTTTCATTGTTTAGTAGCTTTTTATCCTTCATATTGTGTCTTTCAAGATCTCAAGATGGGGAAGACGATTGGTGGTAGTCATGGAGTTGGAGGACTGTACTCTACCTAGATGACTATGGTCCTTAGAAGGCTCTCTTCTTTCCTCTCTTACACCACATCAATGGCATTGTTGTCTTGATCATCCTTATCTTTGTGTTTTAAAAAGCAAGTCCTGACTTTGGAGCTTGTAACCTGGTTAGATTGTGAGTCTGTTAGTTAAGCAAACATCATAAAGCGTCTTTTGTTTCTAGAGTTGATAAGTGAGTCCTAAGTCCTTTTGCTTTAGTTCACTCATATGTTTGGGGTCCTAGTCATGTGTCATCTTATAATGGATTTAGATATTTTGTAACACTTATTGATGATTATTCAAGAATGACACGGATTTACTTAATGAAGGATTGTTCAAAATTGTTCTCTATTTATTGATGACTATTCAAGAATGACATGGATTTACTTAGTGGAGGAACCTATTCAACCATCTATTTACAAAGTGTACTCCAAATGTAATTGACAACTAGAATTGTCATCAACAGTTGATCTGGCTCCAGTTTCTTACCTACCACCAGAGTCTTTGTCGTTGACAGATCCACCAGCCTGAAATCTTAATCTTCCTATTGCTCTTCATAAGTGTAAGCGTGCTTGCATAGATCACCCATTTTCTCAATATGTCTCTTTTGCTCACTTATATCCTTTACATCAATGGTTCATTTCCCTTCTATCCTTAGTTTCCCTACCGTGTTCTCTACAAGAGGCCCTCTCATCTTCGGACTAGAAGAAGGCGATGGATGAAGAATTTCATGCTCTTCAATCTAATAATACTTAAGACCTCACTTCCTTACCAGCTAGGAAGCAAATCGGTGGTTTTTTATGGGTCTATACAGTTAAGCATTGTCAAGATGGCCATATTGAGCGATTCAAGGCTCAACTTGTTGCTATGGGGTATACTCAGAACTGTGGTGAAACCTTCTCTCCCATGGCTAAAATAGGTTATGTACGAGTGCTCATCTTTTTAGCTACCCACTTTGATTTTCCCCTATTTTAGCTTGATGTTAAAAATGCTTCCCTCCATGGTGATCTTCAAGAGGAGAGGTGTATATGGATCAACCTCCTAGATATGCTGCTCAAGGGGAGTCAGGGAAGGTGTGCCTATTGAAGAAGGCTATCTATGGGTTGAAGTAGTCACCACGGGTATGGTTGGGTTGATTTACTACTGTGGTGTAAGATTTTGTCTTGAATAATGCAGTGCTGATCATTCTGTGTTTAGTAGGGACTCTTCATTTAGGAAAATCATTTTGGTAGTGTATGCTGATGATATTATTCTCATTGGTAATGATGCACATGGAATTAATGAGTTGAAACAGTTCCTACAACAACACTTTCAAATTAAGATCTAGGAACCTTGAAGTACTTTCTTGGAATTGAGGTGGCTCGACCGAAGTGGGGAATCTCTGTCCAAGCGAAAGTACGTTTTGGATATGTTGGATGAAACTGGGTTGTTGGGATCCAAGCCAGTTGAAACTCCTATGGATCCCAATGTGAAGATGACTGATGGTTAGGGGGAGCCATTAGAAGACCTACAAGGTATTAGAGACTAGTAGGCAAGCTGATCTATCCTACCATCACTAGGCCTGACATCTCCTTTAGTGTTGGAGTCTTTAGTCAATTCATGCAGAATCCAACAATTGCTCATTGGTATGGTGTTATGAGGGTGGTAAAGTATCTAAAGGGTGCTCTTGGTCGAGGGGTTTTGTATAAGAAAGGGGGAGATATATCTCTAGTAGGGTATTTAGATGCAGATTGTCCAAGGTCTCTAATGGATAGGAAGTCTACTATAGGCTATTGTACCTTCTTGTGTTGAAATCTCGTCACTTGGAAGAGCAAGAAATAAATATTGTTTAATTCTATATACAAGATTATCACAGGTAATAGGCTACAAAAATTACAAATGGAAACAAGAATAAGTAGACAAAATTATCTATACAGTGAAAAATAAATGAGTAGGCGTACTTTATACTGTAACTCTCTCCATCCCAATTTCAAGTCAAAACTTATTTGCTATTTATTTGGCCTTTGATGCTATATGAATGAATTACCTATTCTATGTCATTCACAATCCAGGTGAAACTCCGGAAAGAAGTAAACCTTCGCAGGAATGCTGAATCTTCGGCGGCTTCAGCTGAAGAGAAGGCTAGCCTATTAGAGGAAAAGCTGAACCATCTCTCTGAAAGCATGAGCAGAGAGAAAAATTGTCTCCAGAATGAACTTGTTCAGTTAAAGAAAGACTCCAAACTTTCTATTTCTCGAAAACATGCAGATGTGAGTGGTTGGATGTGCTCATTGAATTTGAAAAAAAATGTTTAACTTTAATCTTTCTAAAGGGTAACTGACTTGTATGTACTTTTAGTTTGAACGAATGGAATGCAGAGCAAACAATGCAGAGAAAGAGTCAGAGCTGCTGAGGAAAGAGTTGGAGGAACTTAAAGAGCATCTGAACGAGGTTGGTATGATATCTTGTACTGATTTATACTTATGCACAAATCAATGTATTCTGTGTTGGATTTTGATGCTTTGTTGTTCTGATGTTCATTTTGAGGTAATTCTGTGCTTACTTTCATTTCTAATTAACCTGAGGAGCATTGTTGGCCTAATAAAAATGAGGTTAGGTTTCTTCTTGTGTACTTGTAGGGATCTCTGTTTCAGATGTTGTCATCAATCTGCATGGTCCATATTCTGGGTCATTATTTGTGTTGTGCTAAAGCAGTCCTGTGGTGTCTTGGTGCTAAGCTTGCACTAATTACTATTTGTTTTGATGTCTCTAATGAATCTCCGAAACATAAGTAACCTGGTAAAAGTTGAGGCTGGTTTTCTTCGATTGTGAGTCTAGATTCCTTCTGTTGATGCCTATCAAAAGAAAAAAAAACCAAAAAAGAAAGATTCCTTGTGTTCGGGAGGATCTTAGTCTCTTAATGCTTATGGCATAATTTTTCATCAATCTGCATACTCTAAATTTTGCACCATGCTTTGGGTTTGACTCAACGCAACGCAATCCCCTCACAGTCTGGATAAACCAGCTTAAGGACTTCAATTTATACGTAGGTAATTTTGCTAAATCAGCTTGCTGTTCAGAGAATTGTCCTTTTTTTTTTTTAATTTTTTTGATACTTGTTTTTAAGGATGCCAATATTTAGAATCCTGATTTATGTGAAACCAGCTCTTCATTGTCTACCCTTTGCAGTTTTAATATTCATACGGCTCTAAATGGGATTTTCATGTGATTGTATCCTTGATGCCCTGATTCTCTGGTCAATTGTCAGGCCTGTCAGATTGTGAGGGTTTTGGTATTTGGTCAATCTAAGTCTGGCTTAGTGTTGGGTTCAAAGGTCAATCAAACTATTAGCATCTATGTAGAATTCCTTGTATGTGTCCCATTTCTTTTGGATTCGAAGGTCAAGCATTTGGTGCTATGGCCTGGGGCTTTACACCACTGTTAGATATCAAACATCCCAATAGTGCGATACAAATATCAAATCTCCTGTTTTCTTTGTAATTCTGGTTGTGGAAGTTGGATGGTTTTGATTTTTTAGTACTTGGTCTATGACATGATTACACCAAATTTGACTAATAATTATTTCTTTTTTAATTTTTAACAGTGTTTGCAGCAGAAAAATGAAGTAGAAATGAAATTGTTAAAAATCACATCTCTATCTCAAGAAGCTGCTTCTACAGATACTGATATTTTGGTGAAGCATCTACAGGAGGAGCTCAGAAACTATGTGAGTTCAGCATTTTCTTGCATTATGAAAAGGGTCATTACCTAATAATGATCCTGACTGTTTTGGAAGGGGTAGACTGGATATGGACCTTGCCTTATTTTATTTTATTTTTTTCAGAAAGTTATACTTCTTTCAGAGTGAAACCTATATTTTTGTGCTTGCATTTTTACCTTACTTCAAGATTTTATTGTTGCACCAAGCAATGTCTCCTATTTTCTTGCATTCTGACTTGTGCATCAAATGTCTTATTCTTTTTCTTATTATTAATTATGGCCTATGTTGCATAATTGTACATTTGTTTCAATGGATATCTTGGAAAAATATATGAAAAAGGTGTACATGGACCATACAAGATAACAAAAATCCCAAGGTCCCAAAATAAAACAATGTCTCCACATATTCTCCATCCTCGGAATAAAAGGTGCCACATACAAAAGGCTCTAAATATGGAAGCTTATACAAATGAATGACTAAACAGGAAATGCCCTTGATTTCAACATGATATACATTTCTTGTGTATTATATTTTTTCCTGTTAATGGAAGGAATTTTACTAAAAACTAGATAAGTAAACTGTAGAAATGTATGAAAATATAACCATCCAATACTGATAAAAAATATAACCATCCAAGACCTAAAATATTTTAATTGGAATTTAGAGAGGAAGATTTTCTTCTCTATTTTCTGAATATCAGAGACTTTCTACTACTACTGTTTTATCTACTATTAAAAATGGCTATAAGTAGAGATGATGAGTGATGCAGGACAGGTAGGGGGGTGCAAAAACTTTTAGATTTGGTGGTTTACTTTGTGGAGTGAAAGAAGGTAATTGGAGTGATTAATAATGAAGAATTGAAATGGAGAAGCAAGTAAAGAGCTTGCTGCCTCCCAGAAGATTAGAAAGAGATTAGAAAGAAAAGAACAGTTTTTCTGTTAGAGTAAACAACATATAGGTAGATCACCTGGAAGAAGTAGACAAGGAAATTGAAAATAGTTCACTAAACTAAAGGTTTCTTGGATGTAGCCATAGTATCAAGAAGATCTCAGAATTGGAAGAATACAATGAAGTTGAAAGGAAAGGTTTTTGAAGCAGAACAACGGTTCAATAGAAAAGGGTGGTTCATCACAGTTACAGAGTGGTTCGGACTGGGCACAAAACAGATGATATGTATCCCCTTTGGAAACCAGAGCAAAGGTTGGACCATGTTTGCGAAAGAGTTGCAGGATTTCTTGTGGAGAAACGAGGAGCAATCAAGGAAAACCCAGGCCAACCACAGTGAGGCAATCCAATCAAAGACAGGTCGGGGAAAGGATAAAGATGGGAATGGTAAGGATTGGAGTAAAATGTATTTAGTTTATGCAAACAAGAAGGTGTCCAAATGGAGCTTGGTAGCAGAGGAACTGAAACAGAAATTGAAGTTTGAAGGTCCCTTCAATCTGTGACCCTTTCAGGCAGACAAGGCTTTGTTAGAAGTGGGTAAGATGGGAGAGGAGATCCATGCTCGTTCTTTTCAGACCACCGAAGGTGTAATGGTAATCAACCAGTGGACTTCGAGCGCAAATCGCATACACCACTCAGAAGGCTTCCACATTAAAGTTTTAGGGATTCCTTTCAACTTATGGACCCCTGAAATTTTTAAGAAAATTGCATCCCTGTGCGGAGGTGTCTTGGAAGACCTGGATACCTCAAACCTCAGTGCGGCTGTTTTGGGTCTGAGAGGGATCAAAGTGGAAGAAATCCCAAAAGCAGTGGAGATGGAAATAGGCGAATCTCAGTTTGTGGTGTGGTTGCTTTCTTCAGTGGAGGAGAGGCTGTGGAGAAATTTGTGAGAGGTAGAAGATGATGACGTGGCATGGGTCAAAGAAAGGGAAGAAGAAACAAAGAAGTTTGACCGCTCTTGCAAAAGAATGGAAATTGAACAGTCATCATATTCGAAAGTTGGAAATTTGTGCATTAATGAAGAGGGTAAATCTGAGCCGTTTATTAACGCACACGTGGCCTTTCAAAGATCTTTTGCGGAGGTGACAGCTGGAAGAGGCGGTAAAACATCATTAAATTGTAAACCCGCGCCAATAGTCAAACTGATGGGCGAACCGAGCGAACCAAGGGCTCAGGTGCGCGGGTCAGTCCGAAGGGTGGTGGACAGTAGCAGGGGTCTATCATCGTCTTCTTCGATCCCTGTTGCTCGCCTCCCGCCATGCTTTTAACGCAGAGTTGCAAAGCCGCTTCTAAAGCCCCTAAGGACGTTGGAAAAGGTGCGGCCACATGGAGATGGATGCCGGTGGCGACGAACAACTCTACATCTCCTGATAAGCCCAATCCGAAATTTAATAGGCATGAGAGCGACAAATCCGAAGAGGAAAGTGATTGGGAAGACCTAAGGCAAGAGAAGGGGTATCAATCGGAGCTAGAAGATAGTATCGGAAGTGTCAACATTACTAAAATGTGCATCTTGTGGGACAATGAAATGCTGGGAATAGAATTGTTGTTTGAAGATCCCTCTACCTACGCTAGCGTGGCTCCAAGAGAAGTATCCGGTGATAGTCCTGCCCCAGTCTTAGAGGCAAACTCAACTTCAGTCAGAAGGGAAGATGGAGAGCTCCCAGGGGAGGCACAACGTCAAGATATTAATAAAGGATGTCAGATTTTAGTACTAACCCGGACAAAGAAGCACAGGAGGAACAGGACATTGATGTTATATCAGTGTTGCATGCCAAGGCTTCCGAATTAGTGAGTATTGATAAAGGGAAGAACTCAGGCTTGCTGGCACAGGGAGTCCCTAACCCCTCGTCTTCGTGTTTACCCTTTCAGCATGTGAATCCTTGTTTAGACCCCTCTAAATTATATTCATGTGTTTGTGCAGGTACAACCAATGCCATTCCTCCCAGGAATCTCTCAATGAAAAGTGCCATAGCCCAAGATTCTGATAACCTATCGGACAATAGCCTAGAACAAGAGAGCTAGAATTTGGTCCTTAATTCTAGAAAACCTATTTGACCTGACCTTATTTTTGGAGAATAATGAAAATAGAGTAAACCACCCTGTGGGTGATTGGGGGCTGAATCAGGAGAAATAAAAGTTAGAAGGAAAGAGAAGAGTGGGAAGGAAGAATGAGGGAAGTATGGTATACTTGAGGAAAAAAGGAAAACAAAGAAGAAGAAAGCGAAGCGAGCTAGTGAAGCTTAAGTGTGGAATAAATTATGAGAAGATGGAAGAGGGGAATCTGAAAAGGAAAAGAGGGGAATTTTAGGCAGCCATTGATAAGGGGTCACAACAGGTCGAAATGAAGATAGTTAGCTGGAATGTAAGATGCCTAGGAAGCGCCAAAAAGAGGAGGATAATCAGGAATGCTTTCAGAAAAGAAAGACCAAATATGATATTGATTCAAGAAACCGAACTTTCAGAGCTAAATCGAAGGTGGATAAGAAGTATTTGGGGAGCCAGGGGTCTAAGCTGGTCGTATGCTCCATCATGGGGAGCCTCAGGAGGAATTTTGACTATTTGGAGAAATGAGGAAATGGAGTGTGTGGAGGAATTGATTGGTAGATATTTAGTCTCCCTAAAAATTAGAAGACTATCGGATGGGAGTGAATGGGTGGTAACAAATGTATGTGGTCCTAACTCCTATAGAGACAAGGAGGTTTATTGGGAAGAATTATGCGATATTAGGGGAATCTGGGAGGGACCATGGTGTGTGGGTGGTGATTCCAATGTCATCAGATTTTCAGGAGAAACAAACAATCCGAATCAAAGAATCACTACCAGCATGAGGAAGTTTAATAACTTAATTGATTCCCTTGAATTGAGTGAACCTCCGATGCTAAGGGTGGACTATACTTGGTCAAATTTTCAATCCCCCCTAACCATTTCCAAGCTGGATAGGTTTCTTATTACTCCTGACTAGGAAGAATTGTGGGGATCAATAGTAGTGAAAGGGCTACCTTGGGTAACTTCAGACCATTGCCCCATTTCCATTGAGAAGGAAAGTCCAGGAGGAGGCCCTAGTCCTTTCAGATTCGAAAACGTGTGGTTTGAGGATCATTCATTTAAAACCAGATTGAAGGAATGGTGGCAGAAACTCAGACCTTTGGGGAGTATGAAAATGTTAAGCTTTGCATGGAAATTAAAGAGGATAAATGGGAAAATAAAAGAGTGGAATAAAGAGCATTTTGGGAGGGTTGAGGAAATAAAAGAGAACATAGTGAGGAGGATTGAGGAGTTAGATAAGAAAGAGACTATCAGAATGTTATTAGAAGAAGAGTGGAAGGATCGATGGAAAATCAAACAAGAATTGGAAGAGATATTAAGAAAGGAGGAAATATGTTGGCGATAGAAGTCAAGGTGTCAATGGATTGTTGAAGGAGATGGTAACACTAAGTTTTTCCATGAAAGTGCAAACGAAAGAAGAAAAAAAAACTTATTCTTCAGTGTGGAGGAGGGGGGTCAGGAAGCAAGAGAGAGCTAGGAGATCACAAGGATTTTTGTAAACCATTTCAAGGAAACCTTCACAAGATCAAGCGGGGTGACAATAGAGCTACCATAAATGGAAGGGGATAGGATCTCAGAAGTGCAATCCTTACTTTTGGAAATGAATTTTACTTTGGAAGAAATCAAGGATGCAATCGAGCTGGATGGATTTTCAATGGCCTTCTATCAAGAATGCTGGGATTGGACGAAAACTGATATTCTGGAAGTTCAATGAATTTTTTCAGAAAGGAGAGGTGCCTCGAGGGGTGAATGTCACTTTTATCACTTTAATCCCAAAAAGGAGAGAGGCCAAAACCCCTAAAGATTATAGGCCAATCAGTTTTATTGGGAGTATATATAAAAATATTGCAAAGGTTCTCTTAGAAATGAATTAGGCAAGGAGACCCTTTATCCCCTTTTATCTTCACTATAGTGGCTGAGGTGTTAAGCAGAATGGCTATGAAAGCTGATTCCCAAGGACTGTTTAGAGGGTGGAGGATAGGTAGAAATCAAGTGGTTGTTACCCACCACCAAATGCAGATGACACAATATTCATTTGTGAGGGTGGTACCGTGGTAATGAGGAAGGAGTAGTAAACCTAAAATTGCTATTGGATAAATTTGTGGGGGTGACAGGTTTAAGGATAAATTGGACTAAAACAAGCATATTAGGGGTCAATCTGGAGGAAGGGGAACTCCATAGATTTGTAGAGATTTTGGGGTGTGAGATTAGAAGGTGGCCAATGAGCTACTTGGGGTTACCCTTAGGAGGCAATCCTAGGTTAGAAGGTTTTCTGGAAGCCAGTCATTGAAAGATATGCTAGGAAGTTAGCTCTTGGAAGAGGAATTATATCTCTTATGGTGGAAGGATAACCTTGATTAGAGCCACTCTGGCAAACTTCCCTATTTATTTTCTTTCAACCTTTAGAATACCCTGTAGAGTAGCAAGGAATCTAGAGAAATACATGAGAGACTTCCTTTGAGACCCAGGAGAGGAGAGGAAGGTTCACTTGATTAATTGGGACCAAGTTAGAAAGCCCAAGGATCAAGGTGGTTTGGGAATAGGAATTATTTCACTCAGGAACTCAACTTTGTTAGGAAAATGGCTGTGGAGATTCCCTTTTGAGAGAGACAGGCGGTGGCACAAAGTCATTGAGAGTATTCATGGGTTGGATGGAAATGGTTGGGATGCAAAAGTTGCCCCTCATGTTTCTTCAGCTTCTCCTTGGAAAGCAATTTATGAAATTTACCGACTTTCCTTAATTCCATTTGATTTGACGTGGGGCAAGGTAATAAAGTTCGTTTTTGGGAAGACCTTTGAGTGGGAGATAGTCCACTTAAGGACCTTTTTCCTGACCTCTACACTTTGTCAAATTTCGAAGGGGAAACAGTAAGAAAATTGGGAAATCCTAGTCCAAATGGGGTTAATTGGAATCTGGGTTTCAGGGAAAATGATTGTGATTCTCTAATTCAATTGTTGGACCTAATAGGACAAGTTCATTTGGACCCATCCTTGAAGATTCTAGAATATGGAAAGGCTCCGTTGATGGCCTCTTCTCTTGTTCTTCCTTCTTTAGTGTTCTCGCTTAACCTAGCATCCCAATTGGGGACATCCCTATGAAAGAAATCTGGAGTAAGCCTAATACCCCCAAAATTCAAGCTTTTTGTTGGGAAGTCTTCCTTGGAAGGTAAATACTTGTGATATGCTGCAGAGAAGAAGGCCTTTTGTATGCCTCTCTCTTCATATGTGCTCCCTTTGTATGGAAAGTGGTGAGACCTTGGCACACTTATTATTATCTTGCTCCTTTGTGCATCACATTTGGGAATATTTTTGTACTCGTTTTGGTTGCAGGGGGTTTCCCTTCAAGATGTGGCAGGGCTCTTCAACTGAGATTTTTTGAGTCAACCAGAGAAAAGAGGGAAGGTTATGTGGAAAGCTACAAAGGTAGCTATTTGTTGGGTGATTTGGAAGAAAGGAATAACAGAATATTTTTGGACAGGAGTAGAACAATGGAGGAGGTAATTGACACCATCAAAATTAAAGTAGCTCAATGGGTAAGATCTATGCATATCTTTCATGATTGCTCAGTCATAGACATTACAAGATCTTGGACAAGTAGCACAATCTTCAAGAGTGAAACTGTGAAAGAGAAAGTAAGGATGGAATGGTAACCTCCAAATGGAAATAGGTTTAAACTGAATTTTGATGGAAGCTCCTTTGGAAATCCGGTCAGGTATTGGGGGAGTAATCAGAAATTCTGAAAGGAGAGTATTAGCTATTGGCATGGGCAACTCTCTAAAAGCTGAGTTAATGGCATTGCTACAAGGGCTGAAGATAGCTAAGCAACTTGGAATGAGGCATATTGAGGTTGAAGGGGATTCCAAGGTGATTATTTCTTGGGCTAGAAACAATAGAAGTATTCCGTGGACCTTCAAACAAGTGATAAGGGAAGTGGAAAAGGTTGCAAGGGAGGTAGAGGCTGAATTCAAATGGGTTAGAAGGAGTGCAAATGGGTTAGCTGATTATCTTGCTAGCTTCATGTATCCATGCCTAGAGAAGAGAAACTCTTTCTTGGAGTTCCCTTTGAGTAACAGAAAACCCATTCTGCAGTGGCCATATGTGTGTCTCTTGGGGCATGCTGCATGTATAAACCAACCAATCGCACTACCAACATATGAAATATCTGGTCATGCCATACAAAGATATATTAACTTCCCCAAAAGTCTTTGGAACACTCCCCTGTTTGACAAGAGTTCACCATTCCCAGCTGAAAGATTGTGGTTGGCATCAATGGGTGTAGAGGCAGATTTGACACCGAGTTTCCTGGTCTCAATAAGAAGATCTAACACATAATTCTGCTAGGAGATGAACATACCATCTTTAGACCTGGCAACTTCAATTCCAAAGAAGTAATGCAAAGTATTTGAAGGAATACAAAATATTTTAGATCACATTAGCTATTTGAAGTAATGCATTTGAAAAAAAAAGAGATCAAGGGTTTTACATGTTTTGAATATGTTTGTTTTATACATTTTTTTTTAAATTTTCATTTGAATGTGTTTTTTTGATAAATGATCACTTTATTAATGAATTATAAAAAATGATTAGTTTATTAATACCAAGAGTTTAAACCAGTACAAGCATCCCTTGGAGAGGTGTGAGTTGCAACCTCCCCCAAATCAAATACAAATAGAACAAATTAATAACAGATTACAGCTGAGCCCAGTACAACGTATCCCTATTTGTCCCTTGTTTGGCTAGAAAATCAGCCATAGTATTTGCTGATCTCTTGACCCGATGTATTCTTACATTCATACTCCTTGTATACCATTTAAATTTCTTGATTTGATCTCTATAACACCATAGGACAGTCCGGATTTTGCAGCTATCCCACTACCACCTTAGAATCTTCTATTATTAGATTTACCAAACTAACCTGGTGGGCAATCTGGATTCCTTGTATTGCAGCAAGCTGTTCAGCCTAATAGAATCTCCTTCCCCCACCGGTCCTAAGAAAAGTGCCAAAATATTACCATCCATGTCTCTCACCACCCATCCTACTACTTCCATCAAAGTTCAGTTTTAGTGCTCTTCTAGTGGTAGTGTCCAAACTAAATGTGTTCTATCCTTTTGAGAACTGCTATTGGCCACCACCATCCATTTTGTCCTAATATCATCAAAGGAAACTGATTTTTTTTTTTGGATCAATAACTGTGAAATGTATTCATTAAAATTAAGAAGAATTGCAAAGCAAGGGGGCTAAACAAACTTAGCTCCCTATAACAGTCTATGAGCAGCAAATACAATTACAATAAAGCCCAAAACAAAGAGTTCCTATTAACCCCTTGCCTAGCTAAACCATCTGCCAGTGAGTTTGCACTTGTCTTAACCCATTTGTACTGAATTTCAACATCCTTAGCCAGCCACTTAAATTATCGTTTTTCATTGCTGTACTTCCATATCGTTGAGTTATCTTCTTTTAACCAGTTCACCACCACTTCAGAATCTTCTTCAATAATCAGCTTTCTAATTTGCAGCTCCTTGGCTCTTCGAACCCCTTCAAGGGCTGCAAGAATCTCAGCCCTCAAAGAGTCTGCTTCCCCAATTGGTCCCGAAAACATAGCTAACAGATTTCCATGTTTATCTATTATTGCTCCCTCTATTCCAGATGGACCTGGATTACCCATACTGCTGCCATCAAAATTTAGTTTAATAAAGCCGTTATGTGACGGTTCGGCCACCATCAGCCACCATCAGCGCCATCAGCACGCCATCTAAGCGTCTTGGGTTGGGTCCTTGTACTCTTTTTGTAAGGGGGGTATGCCAATGGCAATTATGTAAATAGTAGTATGAATGTACAGTATTTTGATGTATCCTTTTGTCACTCCCCCAAAAGCTTAACGTACTCTTTGAGGGGAGGTAGGTAGTCGAGTGAGCTCATAA
>NW_010729083.1:8107003-8212268 GCF_000365185.1 Nelumbo nucifera | reverse complement strand
TGATGGACAACACCATATTCTAACAGATATGAGGCAAGATGTCTTTCAAAATATTCCCTGGCATTGTCAGATCTGAACACCTTTATTCTTGTTCCAAACTGTGTTAGTACCATCTGATGAAATTCCCTCACCAAGGATGGTACCTCATCGCGGGATCTCATCAGGTAAATCCAAGAGTATCGTGAGAAATCATCCACAAATAAGAGAAAATAACGATAGCCTCCCATAGAAGGAACATGGTAAGGGCCCCACACATCTGAATAAATAACATCAAAAGAAGAACATCTTTTATTACTAGGTTTAAATGAATGTCTACAATGCTTTCCAAGTTGACAACCTTCACACTCCAGACTTGACAAACTAACAGACTCAAAAAGTTTTGGAAACAAAAAACTCAAAGAAGAAAACAGTAAATGACCCAAACGATTATGCCAAAGTATAATTTGACTCACAGGCCCTGACTCACTATCCCTGCTGACATGGCGACTTTGATGAGATGGAAGTACATCCAGGAGGTAGATTCCATTCACTTCACAACCACTCCCAATCGTCCTCTTTGAATCCAGATCTTGCAAAATACGACTAGGAGAAAAAATTACTGAGTAGTTCAGGTTCTTAGTCAAACTACTAACAGATAACAAATTAGTGCTCAATCTGGGAACATGAAGGACAGATGGTAGAGAAATAGAATCACTAATCTTGACAGATCCCTTTCCAACAATAGGAACATGGGATCCATCAGCTGTGGGGACCCTATCTCTGCCAGAACAAAGCTGGTAAGTTGAAAAAATAGTAGAGCTCTGAGTCATGTGCTCTGAGGCTCCAGAATCTATAATCCAAGGAGGACCCTCCTTACCTGAAGTGGAAACATAATTTGCAGTGACGTGTGAACTACATGTGTGAGCAAAGGAAGTAGAGTGGACTCCACTAGTGCTTTCTGTACCTTGCTGTCCGCTTGCGCGGCTGAACTGGAACTGGTTGTATCCTGCTGGTTTAGAAGTAGCCCATACCTCTCAAGTTCGGCCCTTACTACAGCAACTGCAACAGACTCCAGGGTAGCTGTAGTAGGAGGGGCTAGAATGTCACCAGTAACTGCCATGTGCGCATTTCCCTTCTTATTTTTCAATCTAGTGGGCACAAGATGTGGGTGAAGCTTCTAGCAAGTATCTCTTGTATGTTTAGGCTTCTTACAATAGTCACAGATCAGATCTCTTTTATCTTCCTTCTTGATGTCATTGCCACTTTGTTTAGGTTTCACAACACTTACCATGGCAGACTGATCAGAAATAAGGTTTTTCATCATCACATCTCTCCTGCACTCCTCCCCTAACACGAAGGCATATGCTTGGGAGAGAGTAACACTGTCCCTGGAAAGAAGGTGCTGTCGTGCAATATCATACTTAGGATTAAGGCTAGCAAGGAATTCAAGCACCCTTTACTTCTCTAGATGTTTCTGATAGGTAGCTGCATCCTTAGTGGTTTCCCAAGCAAATGTCTCTAAATGGTCAATCTTCTGCCACAGGGTTTTAAGGATTGAAAAATAGGCTGCAACAGATCTATCTCCTTGCCTTGTAGCAATAATTTGATTTCTCAATTGATAAGCCCTAGCAACATTCTTTCTCTGTGAGTAGGTTTCTGCAACCCCATCTCATATTTCCTTAGCTGTATTTGCCCATAAAAAATTTTTACTTATATGTGGCAACATGGAATTACACAACCAAGTCATCACCATATAATTTTTCTGTACCCACCGGGAGTTGCTAGTATCGGGTTTCACCTTTTCACCAGTGATATACCCTAATTTCCCATGAGTATCAATGGCCATCTTTGCAGATTGTGACCATTCTAAGTAATTTGCACCATCTAACCTAATTGTAGTAATGGTCCTAGCCCCGAAAGGGTCTTTAACACTTCCTCCCATTGGTCCCATTTCACTCTTGGGCTTATTTTCAACTCCGTGACCCTCCATGCTTCTTTAAAAAGGTAATGAAAATAACTAAAATTTGCAGCAAGATCAAACAAAACACATTTTGGAACCAACAACACCTTTCTGGTGTCCTAGACTTTCTTCCCACAAAAGATTCCTTTTCTATGGGACGGGAGAAGAGAGAGAAGAGGCAGCTGCCCTCTCTAGAAGCCTCCAAATCAGGGAGGACTTGAATCGCCCCTTACAAAAAACTCCAAGGAACCCTAAAAAATTAGGGCGCCACTTCCTTGGTCAAAATTGAAGAGTCCAACAGAAACTGGACTCTTCCCCTTTCTCCAGTTTTTCCTGATTTTGATGAGAAACCCTAGAACAGCTACAGGGCACACAGATCCACCAAAAAAAATCCAAAAACTGGGCTTACCTGAGAGCTTCGATCAGCCTCTTAAATCACCATGCAATCGGCCGATCAAGGGCTGCATGAGAGAACAACTTCAAGGAACCTTCGGCCCGCTCTGATACCAAGTAGAGATCACTAATTGCAGATTTTGTCGAGTTTCTTGTGAAGGAAAGAGGGGGAAGATGAAGATTTCAGCAGTAGAGAAGAAAGGAGAAGAAGAAGAGAGTAGGAAGTCAACCAGGATTATCAAAATCAACCCTAGCCGCCCCCTCTCATTATATTTATACTTAACTTAAAAAAAGATGAGATATTACAAGGATGCCCTTAGTAGGGCGGCTACTAAAAGCTGAATAGTCACAACTTAAAAAACATAAACTAATGGGCCTAAAGCCCAACAACTTCCTAACTAAATAAAAACAAACCGGACCAACTCAACATTCCTATCTTTTGTACCCTCGTTTTGCTTTTGGAAAGTCTCAGATACTTCATTACCTGTTTCCTGAACGACCAAAAGATTGGAATTAGCGGCTTTGGAGAATGAGTCAGGCTTTTCACCAACAGCATTAAAGAGATGTTCCGTGCTGTTTTGAGTGTTTAGCTCTTTACTGGCACAACAATGAGGTTCCCTAGCTTGCACTTCTTGAAACAGAGTTTCCAAGTTAAGAGTTGCGGCAATCTCTTCCTCTGCGACCTTATCGAACTCAGCACTGCCTATACTAGTCTGGCTTTCTAGGTCTTCCTCCGTGTCTTCATCTTTAGTATCACAGTCTACCCAGCCTTCATCAAAACCCTCCTTCCACGTTACAATCTCTGGCATATCTAGGATTTGGCCGGTCTGGTGAAGATCTTCCCACCCTAGGATCATTCAAAGCTGTGCGAGAAATCCACTGTAAGGAGCTCGAGTTCCGCACATACCTTTTGGAGGAGGTAGCAAGTTCTCTGCAAGCCTTCTTCGAGGAGGAAGAAAATAGACGGTTGCTATCGTCTATAGTCTCCCGTTGCAAACCCCGAATCACGTGCGCACTTAAACATGCACGTGGATTAGGGTTCCACCCATAGGTTGAACCGGTCGGACCTCCTACTGGTTCAGATGCTCCAACTTGTGGCCCGGTTCTTTTTTTAACCACGTCAGCGAAAGAAGTGCAGCCTTTTGAGGTTACGCCTAATTCAAAGTTATTTAAATTTTTTTCTTTAAATAGGTTGCATTGGTTTTGGGCTTCCCCCATTGACTTTTCAGCTTCCACTTTAGGCTGACCTCTATTTTCAAACTCTATCTCCACCTGTAAGCCCCTAGTAACCCAGCCTTCCACATCAGCATCATCTTCAACCTTGGAGCTTCGTCCCCGAAGCTCTGCTTCCATCTCTGAAATCAACCAGACTATATACCAAAATCCATCCGCAAGAACCTCTATTGTTCTTGGGATCGAATCAGGTTATACCCCAACCATCCTCAGCTCAGCAGCTCAAAAGCCTTGCAGCTGACATTCTTCCATTTCCCTCCCAAGAGCCTCACAATATTTCCCACATTTAATTCGTTCCAGAGATGAAATGGAAGTCCTACCAGTTTGAGCAGGAAGCTTCCGCCAGGCTGTTCTATCTCATTACATAATGGCTTCCACCTTTGAACTTGGACTATGCCTTCTTCACATTTGAAAGCAGTAAAGCCTCTGTTTACCTCATCATTAGTTCTTAGTATTGCCTTCCTTGCTGAAAAAGGTTTCAATGCAACCTCAGCCTCCAGATTCAGATTAATCACAATTGAATCTAAAACCTTCCTCCAGTCTTTTATCTCCTTGTTAATTGATATCACCAATCTACACTCCCAGCCACCTTGTTCACCTTCAAGCCACAACTTCAATCCAGTATTGGAGCTCGATATAACCTCTCCAACATTGTAAGATTTCTGCTTCAAGTGCTGCTCCGAACATTTCAAAGTTGCGGAACTTTGTTCTCTCACCTGCTCCGCATGTCTGTCTACAGAGACAAGAAAATGCTGCAGCTCTTTCATGAAAGCCTTCAAACCTTGTGTCTTCTTTCCTTCTGGTAAACAGACCATCTATTTCCTGGCACCGAAGTATTCTGATATCGTAATAAACCATCCTTTTCTGTTGCGCCTCAGCTCCACTTCAAACCTCTTTCTTTCCATTTCTAACACATTCCTCCAACCAGCTGTTCTAACCGATTGTAGTACACCATCGATAAAACCCTTCAACCATAGAACCACATCTTCGAACAATAATATCATCGCCTTCTTGTCTTCCCTAATTTTTGGCAGATTCTTGCCTCTGAGTCTTCCACTCTCCAATAATAAATTCTTTGCTTCAATGTTTAAAACTGATTTCCAACTATTCACCATCTGGAAACCTTCTTCAGATCTTTTCTCCATCTTCGACGATCAACCACAAGCTCCTTTCACCTGTTACGGGTGAAGAACAAGAAGATCAATTTTCGATCTATTAGGTTTAACTCAAACCTACCGACCTTCCTTCGATCGAATATCGCTGCAATGGAGCCCGGAAAAATAAAATAGAAAGAGGGCGGCGAGAGGAGAGGGGAACACGTTGAAGTCCACCCCCCTTCCTATTTTCATCAAAAGAAACTGATGAGAAGAGTCCAAGGTTTTTAACCAAGGCATCACCCTGGTCATCACACACTCCTTCATTTCTTGTATACTTCTCTCCTCCTGAAAAATTCTTGCACTTCTCTCTACCCAAATAGACCCGATTAGTGATACTCTTGTAAACCTCCACATTATTCTTCCTCTTTTTTTTGCCCACACAAAGATAGGTGAAATGACAAACGTATCTCTGAAGGTATATTCCATCTGAACCCAAACAAAGATAAGAACCAATTCTACAATTTTGCAGCAAAAGAATAGGAAATAAATTAGTGATAAGAATCCTCTCCACTAGATTTGCAAAGAATGCACCAGTAAGGGGATTAACATAGAGAGGGTTTTCACTTTTGCAAGTTGTTCAAGGTGTTTAACTTCCCATAGTATACTTCTCAACAAAGAGCATTAACTTTAGGGGGAATAGACCTACACTAGACTTGAAGAAGGAAGCATGCGAAAAGGAGTCCTTAGGATTAGGAGACCAACCCATCTGCCTGAGGTAAAGGGATCCAAATGGACATTATCAAGAGAACATAAAAGCCCAATAGCAACTCAGTCTTCCTCCTTTAACCCTCCATGAAAAACAAAGTCTCAACTCAAACCCAAGAGAGTAATAGAAAGGGTGAGAATTTCGATACTACTTTCTTTTACAAGGAATAGAGTACAAAGAGGGATGCAGGTCCTTAAGGGTTGAGTTACCAATCCACACATCTTCCCAAAAACAGAGTTCCTAGAACACACATCAAACCTGACAAACTTGGGAAGCTAAGGAAGCAAGCTATGAATTGCTTTACATGAAGTTGCCAAAGTAACCCATGAGAAACACTAGCATCCCAACCATTATCCAACCGACCATGGATACTTGCCACCACCACATGCCACAAGCTTTTCCTCTCTAAAGGCCATTTCCACAACCATTTTCCTAATGAGGCGGCATTCTTTTAACCCACATTCCCTAATCCCAATCCACCCTCCTAACTCTTACACTGTCTCCCGTTTGATTAGTTGGTCTTTTTAACTTTCCCCTGGTTCCCACAAAAAAAATTTTTCTTTTTTTTCTCTAACTTTTTTGCTTCTCTCAAGGGGATTCTAAAAATACAGAGAAATTAAACTGATAGATTTGCAAGAGTGGCTTTTATCAAAGTATTTCTGCCCTCCAAAGAGATGTAATTCTTTTTCCAAGCAGCCAACCTCTTTCCAATCATCTATTCTTGTCCAAGATTGGGTTCCAAAAACTGCTCTCCTTACGATTGTTACCTAGGGGAAGACCTAAGTAGGTCAAAGGCCAAGGGGAAGTAGAGCACTCTAGACAAGCTGCCATTGATTCTAAAATCCTCTCCTCCACATTAAGACCTGCAATGCAATTTTTTTCAAGATATGATTTTCAGATTAGTGACTATAACCTCGTTTCTGCCAACCCTCCAACCTTTTAACCAGCCTTCCACATCAGCCTTCGAGATTTTTGAATATGCTTTAAATGCTATCTTTATGTATTTTAATTTTAGATAATATTTTTTTAACATTTATTTTAAAATTTCAGTTTATATTTTTAATTAATATTTATGTTTAATATTTTATCTTTTTTTTTTTGCATTTTTGTGTCTTGTGCCTCAAGTGCAAAGTTCCCCTTGCGCTTTTAAAACATTGGGGCATTAACATCTTATGTAGCTGTTGTAGGTTATTTTCAGGGTCATATGCACACATTTATGCCTTTGAACAAACAAAGTTGTGGTACCTAGTGTGAGTGGGGAGGTAAGGCAATGTAGGGAGGTCAACTTGAAAGATAGTAGATGGCTTTGAGAGAAGGAAGAAGGGAGGAAGGAGGGTTGTAGAAGGTATGTAATGGAGGCTGGAAGAGACCTGAGAGCACACTTGGGTAGATCTCACGCAAGGAGATGATGTGTATGCGTGAAGAAAGCTTTGGGTCTCCTCTATTTA
Organism: Nelumbo nucifera; assembly: GCF_000365185.1. The sequence continues at coordinate 8,205,392 of NW_010729083.1, read as the reverse complement.
TAGAAGAAACCCCTTAACAGAATAGGGAAACATGTAATAGGAAAATGAACTTTCCCCAAAGCGGGAAAGTCTATTATTTGGTTAGATCTGAGATAGAGAGGACACGAGTAGGGTTTTTCCATGTGTCACGTGTCATTGTGGAGATCTTGGAGAGAGAGAGAGAGAGAGAGAGAGAGAGAGAGAGAGAGAGAGAGAGAGAGAGAAAGAAACGGAAATTCCCAGAAATCAATTCTCCTCTTCTGGACTTACTTTCCTTATTTATAACACTCAGTTACAATTCTGTTATATCAGCCTCTCCACTTGTCCAGTTTGTTATGTAGTTTGTTCGAGTGGTTGGCTTTCAGTTACATTACTTAAAGGCTGACGTGGCCTTTTCTTGTACACTTGTCCCCCTGTTCCACTTATTTGTGTCTTAAAAGTCCCTCCTCCCTTGAAAGAGACCTTGCCCTCAAGGTCAAGATGTGGGAGACCTGACCATACCAGCAATGCTTCTGGTTCGATGTGATACCTCTTGTCCAGAACTGAAGTGAAGAGAAGGGAGAAGAGAGAAAGAGAGAAGAGAGGAGAGAGATTTGAGAGCTCAAAAAGATGCTGGCGGCGCCAACTTTTTAATATTTATATTAGGGCAACTAAACATAACATAAAGACAAGGGGAATTACAATAGTACCCCTGCCACACTAACATAAATAAAAACATAAGAAAAAACACACTTTAACTAGTCTTTTAACACTCCCTCTCAAGTTGGGACATAGATGTCAATCATGCCCAACTTGTCACATAGATCATTGTGCCGCAGATGATGTAGCCTTTTTGTGAAGATGTTTGCAAATTGATCTTCATGTCTGACATAGGGAGTGCACACTTCCCTTTGACAACCTTCTCTCTGATAAAATGCTTGTCTACTTCAATATGCTTGGTTCTATCATGCAGTACTGGGTTAGCAACAATGTTTATGGCTGCCCTGTTGTCGCAATATAAAGTCATAGGCCCATCAACTGTAAATCCCAGTTCACTCAATAGATTTTTTAACCACATTATTTCAGCCACTCCATGAGACATTGTTCTATATTCAGCTTCAGCACTAGATCTAGCCACCACATTTTGCTTTTTGCTTCTCCAAGTGACTAGTACAATAGCCACTGGTAGACTTCTTATCATCCATTGATCTTGCCCAATCTGCATCAGTATACATTTCAACCTTCAGATGTCAGTGCTTTTGGAACAATAAACCTGCACTTGGGAATTTCTAGAGATATCTGAGAATTCTTTCAGTTGCTTCAAGGTGGGAGGTCTTAGGGGCATGCATGAATTGACTAAGAATACCCACAACATAAGCAATATCTGGCCGAGTCATGGAGAGATATAGAAGTCTTCGTACAAGCCTCTGAAATTGCTTCACATCTTTGATGGGTTCACCTGGGAAATCACTTAATTTGTGATTAGGATCGATAGGAGAATCAACTGGTTTCACTCCCAACTTTCCTGTATCCTATAACAGATCTAGGACATACTTTCTCTAAGAAATGAAGATACCCTTTTGTGAGCGGGCAACTTCAATTCCATGAAAGTATTTTCAGAGGGCCTAGATCTTTCACCTCAAACTGAGTAGCGAGAAATCCTTTCAATCTTTGAATTTCATCTTTCCAATCACCAATGATAACTATATCATCAACATATACTATTAGGGCTGTAATTTTCCCTTCCTCTTTTTTTACAAACAATGTATGGTCAGATTGGCATTGCTTGTAGCCCTTTTGTTGTACAACTACCTGGAATCTGCTGAAATAGGCTCTTGGTGATTGTTTCAGGCCATATAAAGACTTTTTTAACTTGCATAACTTTTGTTCATTACCTTGAGCCCGAAAACCAGGAGGTTGTACCATGTACACTTCTTCTAGATCACCATTTAGAAATGCATTCTTGATATCCAATTGGTGAAGGTCCTAGTTGAAGTTAGTAGCTAAAGAGAGGAGAACCCTAATGGAGTTCATCTTAGCAATTGGTTTAAAACTTTTTGCATAATCCACTCCATACACTTGAGTGAACCCTTTTGACACTAGACAAGCTTTATACCTTTCCACTGTGCCACCAGCCCTATGTTTCACTGTAAATACCCATTTACATCCAACTGGTTATTTTCCCTCAGGAAGATCCACCAATTCTCACGTACCATTTTTATGTAATGCATTAATCTCTCATTGCATCTGTCCATTCAGGCACTGAGAGAGCTTCTGCCACATTCTTAGGAGTAGGGACACTATCAATAGAAGAGAGGAATGCTCGAAAGGAAGGTGAAATGTTTTCATAGGAAACAAAGTGGGAAATGGGGTGCTTGGTGGTGCAAGATCTAACACCCTTTCGGAGAGCAATAGGAAGGTTAAGATCACCAACACTTGAGGTATCAATAGCAATAGGGTTAGAAATATCAATGGGAGCTAAGGTACCTAGATGGGTAGGATCCGTTCTGGAGAATGTGATGGCATTGGTGGTACAACTTCTTGATGCTCCATAGCTCTTGAACTTGGTTGGCCTTTGTGATGATGAAAGAAAACACGAAAAGAAGGAGGGTTGGGTAGAGGAGGGAGCTAAATCTGAGGTAGAGGAGGATTTTGAAACTATTTGTCCTCATGCCTACACTTCCCCCTGAGGAGAAACAGAAAAGAAATGTTGACTCTCAAAAAAGGAGACATCCATGGAAACATGATATTTCCGAGAAACAGGATCAAAGCACTAGTACCCCTTCTGATTTGTAGGGTATCCCAAGAATATGGAAAGAATAGCACGAGGATCTAATTTCCCACGAGTGGGTGACAGGTTTTGAACAAAGCAACGACAATCAAAAACACGAAGAGGAATAGACAAAAGAGGAGCCTGGGGAAACAGAAGCTGATGTGGGGCTTTGTTCTCTAACCACCGAGAGGGCATACGGTTAATGAGATAGGCAACACAAAGGATAGCTTCAAGCCAAAAACATTTGGGGACATTCATATGAATCAATAGTCCCCGAGCTACTTCAAGAAGATGGCGGTTCTTTCTTTCAGCAACACCATTTTGTTGTGGTGTTCGAGCACAAGAGCTACGGTGGAGTGATCCACGTGAAGCAAAGAACTCCATAAGATCGTTATGGAAGTATTCTTTCGCATTATCAGAATGGAAGATCTGGATTTCAGTTTGAAATTGGGTGAAAATCATTCTTTGGAAATCTTGGATAATTTTCGGAACTTCATCCCTAGTTCGCATGGGATATACCCATGTATATCGAGAATAATCATCAATAAAGGTAATAAAATACTTGTAGCCACTTTCAGATGGTAAAGTAACTGGGCCCCAAACATCAGAGTGAACAATATAAAAAGGAAATTCAGATTTATTATTCTTCGAAGAAAAGTGAGTTCTACAATGTTTACTCAATTGACAAGTTTGACATACCAACTCTGACACTGACACAAACTTAAACGATTCTGGAAACACAATCTTTAAGGAATCAAAGGATAAATGACCAAGACGATTGTACCATAAATAGGTTTGACTCTTAATAGACTAACTCTTAGACTCTATGACTGCAAGGTCAGCCTAGAAGCCAAGTTGTTAGTGTGCATCTGCCGCTTTGTTGTGGTTGGCGTGAGAAGTAATGGAAATAGTTGTGGTTGGCGTGACAGTGCATCTGCCGCTTTGTTAGTGCGCCCTGCCTTGTATTCAATGAGATAATCGTAGCCGAGTAATTTGGCTATCCATCGCTGCTGTTTCGGGGATAGAACTGACTGCTCCAACAGAAATTTCAGGCTTTGATGCTTAGTTTGTATGATGAACCTCCTCCCTAGAAGGTAGGGTCGCCGCCGCTGAACTGCGAGGACAATTGCTATCAGTTCTTGTTCATATACTGACTTGGCCCATTTTTGTGTTGTCAATGCTTTGCTGAAAAACGCTAGTGGTATTCCTTCTTGCATGAGAACCGCACCCACTCCCTGGCTTGATGCATCACATTCAATGATTAAGTCCTTTGAGAAATCTGGAAGTGCGAGCATTGGTGGGGACGAGACAGTTGTTTTGAGCATCTCGAAGGCCTACTGGGCCTCCATAGTCCAACATAATCCATTCTTCCCGAGTAAACTTGTCAAGGGGGCAGCAATCAGTCCATACCCTCTGATGAATCACCAGTAGTACTCTGTTAGACCCAAGAAGGCCCGTAACTCCTTAACATTTTGAGGTTGGGGCCAATTTATCATGCTTGAGATCTTTTCCGGGTCTGTCGCTATAGTTCCGTTTTCGACTATGTGCCCCAAGTAGTGTACTTGAGTTTGGCTGAATGCGCACTTTGACTCCTTTGCAAAGACTTTATGAGTCCTTAGTAGTTCCAAAGTGATTTGTAGATGCACTAGGTGTTCGTCCCATATAGCGCTATATACAAGTATATCATAAAAAAGCTAGTGTAGATTTGCGCAAATGGGGTCGAAATATATCATTCATAAGTGCTTGGAACGTAGCTGGCGCATTGGTCAACCAAATGGCATGACCAAAATTGCATAATGCCAATTGTGTGTACGAAAGGCAGTCTTGTGGATGTCACCCTCATGGACCCGAATTTGATGATATCCCGATCTCAAGTCTAGTTTGGAGAATATTGTGGCCCGACCGAGTTCATCTAGTAGTTCATCGATTATCGGTATGGGAAATCGATCTTTCACAGTAATGTTGTTCAGGGCCCTCTAGTCTATACAAAACTGCCATGTCCCATCCTTCTTTTTCACAAGTAATACCGGTGAGGAGAATGGGCTATGGATGGGTTGTATAATTTTTTTATCAAGCATATCTTGCACTTGTCTTTCAATCTCTAGTTTTTGAAAATAGGGGTAATCATAGGGCCTTACATTCGTGGATGCCGTTCCAGGCAACAAGGGAATGCAATGATCATGGGCACGTTCCGGTGGTAGTTCCTTAGGCTCTTGGAAGATCACTGGAAACTTCTGAAGTAATTGTTGTTGTTGTATGTGGGCTTCTGCAGATCTGTTGGAGTTACTTCCTTGGGCTTGAATTGGGCCGTTCCCGTGGGAGTCTATTTGCATTAAAATGATGTGGGCTAGATCTGCCGCCTGTTTTCTTAGAGTGGCGAGGCTAATGGGCCCTGGATCCTTGGACATCTGCCCTTGAATATTCACCTGTGATTTTCCCACTTGAAAGTCCATTGTGAGGCGGGCCTAGTCACATATCACCGGCCCTAGTTGCCTTAACCATTGGACTTTGTGAACTACATCTGCTCGACTGATTTCTAGGGGATGTAGATCTACCTCGAACTCGTGTCCTTGTATCTTTAGTTTTAATCCTGTGCATGTACTGTCACACACCAGGTTGCTCCTATTAGCTACGTGCACCTAGAATGATGTGTATGGTTGGACCGGAATCCCTAGTTGTCTGACCAATGTTTGAGTAATGAAATTGAGGGTGCTGCCACTGTCTATAAGAGCCGACACATGGTGCCCTTGTATCAATCCGGTTACTCTCATAGTTTGAGAGGAGGCAAGACCGGTTAAGGCTTGCAGGGATACTTCCAGATATTCTTTTGTCCATTGCTCCCATTCTGGGTTGTCCACTGGCTCGTCGATGTCTGTTGATTCCTCTGCGTTTTCGGTTTCGGGCTGAAGGATGAATACTTGCTGGATCATGCAGCGATGGCCCAATCCAAATTTGTCTCCACACGCATAACAAAGGCTCTTTTCTCATTAGGCTTGCATCTCGACCCAGGTTAACCTCTTGGCTGGGTCGAGTGGGCCTGAACCGGAGTTGGCTTCCTTGCTTGTGATTCTCACTCCTGGTTTGGACTCCGGTTTACCCAAGATACCAGGTTCCGGATTCGGTATACCTGGTGTGACCGCTGCTCCCAGAGGTTGATTAATCCTTCTTGCCCGATTCAGTTTGTCTTCGTGAAGTCAAGTTAATGCTGCTGCGTCAAGAATGGTGGTGAGTTGCATGGCTTTAACCTCCAGCCGCAGTTCTTCCTTTAGTCCACCGACAAAACTGCTGATCAATGCGTTTTCTGGCCACCCTTGCACGCGCATAGCTAACCTCTCGAACGCCATCTGATAATCTTGGATGGAGCCACTTTGTCGTAGCTTGGCAAGGCTTTCATCATAGTTTTCAAAAGCCGAGACACCAAATCTCATGGTTAAGGCATCTGTGAAGTCTGCCCATGTGGCTCTTGGGTGCCGTTGCCAGTACCACTGGTACCAGACGATCACCTCTCCTTCTAGGTGCGCGGAAGCTAGTGGAACACGACCAGGTCTAGGCGTATCATGGTAATCGAAGTACCTTTCGGTTTGCAGAAGCCAGGACGTGGGATCCCCTCTTGCGAAGACGGGAAACTTGATTCTTGCCATTCTGATGGTTCTTGATCCGCTTTGATGACTAGTGTCACTGTGTTCTTCTTGCCCTTCCTGTTTCGGTGGTGTCTGTTCCAGTCACCCAAGAAAGGACGTGAAGCTCTCCTTCATTTCTTTAATGTCTGCCGATAATGTTCGCATTTTTCCTTCCATGTTGTCGACTCTGTTCTCCATCGAGGATGACCTTGTGCTCGGCATCTCAGCTCTGATACCAACTTGTTTGGTAACTGCCTAACTTAGGGCTTTTTGAGGAAGCCTGCCCCCTCGCGCGCGAGAGAGAGAGGGAAATTCCTTTCCTTATTTATAACACTCGGTTACAATTATGTTATATCAGCCTCTCCATTGTGCTGTAGGGATTTTCAGGCTACGTTAGCTATTGTTGGCCATTCTAAAGTGCAGTTCCTTTGTTATTTAAGTGGGGAGACTTGGGTTTGTGATGCGACGTGAGTGCATTGTGGTTACTTACTTGAGTGTCTATGGCACAATCTCCATAGGGCCTGAATCCATATACTTGCACCTAGAAAAACTTCACTATGTTTATATTAGTCTTTGAAAAGGAAATTGTGTCAACTGAAGGAAGGAGGCTGTGAGTATAACTTCTTGATTGTACTTATATTTGCGAAGGATAAATCTCTGAAAGATAGCTAGTCTAGGAAACCTTTTATTATGATTATATTCTATATTTATTTGATTTTCATTCACTTTTTACTAGGAGTCTGAAGTGCGTGAAGCAAGGAAGTTAAAGTCCTCGCATGAGAACAAAGAGTTATTAAAGGAGAAATTTTTGGAAGAAAAGAACCGCAGGGAGAGGGCAGAATCTGAGTTGCTTAAACTACAAGATGTCCAGCTGAGTGCAAAGAAGTTAGAGGATGAATTAATGTCATGGAAATTGGCGATCCATGAGATTCCCGGTGTTTCTTGTCCTGATGATATTATCATTAAGTTTTCAGGCTTGCAAAAGTAATTTCTTAACCTTTTGTTCTATCCTTTGCATATCATTTATGGGAATTCCATTTTATTGCACTATAGATGAATGATTCCTTACACTAACTCTGAATTTCCTATGGTAATTTACTTTTAATTGGATTGTGGTTTGAGATATGAAATCACCATCTACTAAAGTAATAGAAATTATTAGTATTGTTAATGGTGACCGCCATTAAACCATATCATTTAGGCCATGCATAGTTGCCTAAGAAATGTAGAAATGTAGGGATTTTATAATGCTTTTTCTAGAATGAACTGAGTTGTGGTTGGTTGGTTGGCCAAGGTAGCTTTTGGGCCCTGGTGTAAGATTTCCTGATTTGGAAAATAAAGATGCAATTAAGGATATGCAGGCACAACAACCAATGTTAGAACACCCGTGGGAGAGAAATCAGATTTTACAGTTATGATGGGCCTTCACCAAGGTTCAACAGGTAGCCCTGATTTATTTGCACTGATCATGGATGAATTGACTAAGCATATCCATGAGGAGGTCCCATGATGCATGTTTGCTGATGACGTCGTTCTAATTGATGAAACCAGCAGAGGATTAAGTGCAATATTAAGCTTATTGACAAATTCCTTGGACACGAGATTATAATGTAAGACTAAAACAGAATATATGACATGTAAATTTAAGAACAATGGAAATGCAAATCAAAGTTGAAGGCAGTACTCGTTGTCCTATTGTAATACTTTATATATAATATGAGATATCATGTGTTTCTTATTTCTTGCTTGAATTTCTTGTTTCTTTAACTTGCCCACCTAAAAAGGGAATTTGTGTAAATGTACATATTTTATGCCCATGAGCCCATCTCAATAAAACATTGCTCTTTTGGGGTGGGGCGTTCATTTGAATTCGCCCCTTAAACTGTTTATCTCTTCTTCTTTGCTGCATACATGAAAACCCTTATAGGCTGACAAGAGTACACTTAGGATTGGAAACCAAGAGATAACTCAATGTGACGTTTTTTGGCACCTTAGTTCAATTATTCATTGTAAGGAAGAGATTGTGGATGATGTTGTCTGTAGAATTAGAGTAGGATGGGCAAAATGGAGGGGGTGCATTTCGAGTCTTTTGTGATAGGGGAATACTACTTAGATGAAAAGGAAAATTCTATAAACAATTGTAAGGCCAGCTATGTTGTATGTATCTAAGTGTTGGGCAGTCAAGAAAAATATGTCCAGAAAATGAGAGTGGCAGAAATGTATGCTAAGATAGATGAGTGGAAAACTCGCAAGTATAGGATTGGGCAGTCTTAGGAACTTAGAAGTAGTTCCAATAGGTGATAAAATGAGAGGAAGTAGACTAAGATGATTTGGTCATATGCATAAAAGACATCAACATAACGAGTAGAAGAAGTGAATCAAGCGATTGTCACAAGTTGAAGGGGGTAGAAGGATAAGTGGTAGACCTAAGCGGACATGGGTAGAAGTAGTAACTAGTAAGATACATGTAGCCCTCACTGTGCGCCTTGTGCTTTTAACACAGTCATTAAATTGAACAGCCTGGTGAAGCAAGATACATGTAGCCGTCCCAATATAGTTCGGATAAGGGCTTGGATGATGAAGAATCATCTCTAGTAATGGTTCAATATTTTTTGATCCAAATGCATTCAAAGACAAGAAAGTTTGTTGGATCTGCCTTTACCTATTTCACACTGCAATCTGCTACAATAATTTTTGGAACTCCATTGCAAACAAACAACTTTTTGAAAAAGCAGATTTGCATCTTCAAGGCATTATGTCTCTGAGCATGAATGAAATGCACCTTATATGCATAGTTTTCGAGGAGTCAAGCGACCAAGGTGAACTTGGGCACCCACTTAGGCATTGCTTGTTGTCCTTGTTGTCTGTCTGAACTTCTGGTCCATCAATGTATCTTCTCAAACCTATTCTGTGAACAGAAGACAGAAAGTGAAACATCCATAATTCTACATCAATGTTTTAAAATGCGGAGGCGTGACGTGAGGCGTTCCACTAGCTAGAGGCATGAGGTGTAGTTCAGAGCGTAAGAGGCATCAATGCTTACGCCTCCTTAAGAGGAAGGGGGATGAGGAGGAAGAAGAGGCAGAAGAATCTCATTTTTCTTTATTTTTAATAAAAACATTTTATATTAAGAAGAATGAAGATGCATAACACTAGTTAAAGGGGGGGGGGTTCTTGTCGAAAAGGGGGCCTTTCGCCCCCCAGCCAAGGGGTCTGGGGGCTTAGACGCCGGCCCACTTTCTTTTCCCTTATCTTTTCTTCTATTCCCATTCCTTTCCTTTCCTTTTCTTTCTTTTTCTCTTTTTTGTCTTCTCTTTCTTTCTTTTTCTTTCTCTTCCCGTTCTTTTCCTTTCATTTCCTTTTTTTTTTCTTTCTTTTTTCTTTTTGTCTTTTTACATGAGGTGTGCGTGAGGCATATGCCTCAGAGGTATCAGTGCCTTTGGCATATGCCTCAGGGCGTTTTGGGGGCACCTCGCCTGGAGGCGTGCCTCTAGGCGTACACTTCCCACGCCTTTTAAAACACTGTTCTACATTTAATTGATTGTTCCATCAAACTTTACTGACAGTATTGATAGACCCTCTAACAGAAGCTGTAAACAAATCAAATGGGCTCTGAACACTCACTTAGTTCCTCTAATATGAAACTAGAGGTTGTGATTATGACCCAAGGAGGTAGCAGTCACAAGTGAAGTTTTTCTCAGATTCTCATCATATGACCGATAGACTAGAGGGCCCTATATATTGAGACCTCTAGCACACAACGTTACAAAATTTTACTGTTGGAAGGGAGAGCCCTTCTAGTCTGTGAATTTACCAATGATCAAAGGACAAGCTTCCTGCAGGGTAGGATTAGTTGCCCAGAAATTATCAACTACCCTGCCAGACATTGACCACACCAAGCAAATAAATAGCTGACATGGGAATAGTTTGATTAACTGTAAATAAGCTTAAGATAGGACACACGACAAAGATATTTACCCATTGGTGTATGCTATGCCATTGGCCGTAAGATTTATCCATACACCAAGGCTATTCTGAACTGAAGGCATCTGGCCACTCAGATAAACATCTCTCTTTTTAGAAGCCACTATACAAGACATCATCTAAAATACAGATGTCTAGAGACTTGGACAAGTGAAATATACATGAGTTAGTGGAGAGAAGGTCTATTCCCAAATAACCCATATGTCATGGGCTTCTGTGTGTATGTCTCAAACTGGACCAATGATCAGATTTAGTGGTGATAAATTGATCCAACAAAATCTGAAATGTAGGGGGCTCTGTCTAGGTTCAAAGTATGTACCTCTATTCAACTATAGACGTGGCCTGCTACCTCAGAAATATTAAAAGCAGACCAGATTTTGGACTGGTGAAAACAGTCCCAAGAAAACCTTGAAAATTCATGAAAAAGATGTACTGATCGCTGGAAACATACTCTACCAAAGGAGAATATAAGATTGAAGCAAGGAAAAAAAAAATAGATCTTCCAACCTGTATGCCTCCTTTCCAAAAGAAAGGACAAAAACTATCTTCCTTCTTAGTCCAGAGTCCAGATGTGTGACCCATTTAACCTATTCTAGGTGTTGAAACCTCCTTTGATACCATGTAATCTAAGCAAGACACCTCATGAAACTAGAGATAATGATGGAGCAATGGAAAACCAATATGGAGAGAATACGTGTCATTCTTGTTAGTTCAATAATAGTTCGATGAATCTTTTGTAGGTTAAACCGTGAGTCTTGCTTTTACTTAGTAAATTGCTGTCCATTTGTTTGATCCAACTACTTTAGATGGCCTAACGTAAGGGGGCAATAATGTTGAGTTGTACAATGTGTCAATGGTTGCCATGATTTGGACAATTTGGGAGGGAATTCTGTTCAAGGTTGTTAACTGGGTGAAGAGTATTGAGTTCTTTTCACCTTTCTTTTTCAATGGAAGTGGGCTGAAGTAGGGGTGTCAATTGGACCGGATTTGGTCGATCCAATCTGATGAATACTTAGGACCATTTTGGACTGGTTCCAATTCACTGTCTGTACCGTCCAATCTGTTCAAATTGGTTTTAATTTAGATTTGTTCCAATCCAAACATGGTCCATTGACACCTGTATTCTTATTTTCTATCAGTGGACCAGATATTGGTTCAATCTGACCCAATCCAATATAAATCCATTATGGATGGACCAGGTCCAATCCAATCCAACAGATACTTTGGACCATTAAGTCTGGACTGGTCCAATTCAATATGTCTTATTGGTCCATTCAATCTATCCAAATTGATTTTGATTTGGATGGGGTCCAACCCAAAACCAGTCCATTGACAGCCCTAGGCTGAAGTGGTGGGGTCTAGTTCAAAGAAGGTAATGTAAAAATGGGTTGCACCGGAAGGGGAATTTATTTAACTTAGTTTTGATAGCAGCAGTTTAGGAAATCTGGGGCCTTCGAGGATAGGTGGGGACTTTAGGGATGAAGATGGAAATGTCATAGCTATGTACTCAGGTCTTATTGGAGTAGGTTACTCAGTAAGGCCAGAACTTATGGCTGCAATTTATGGAGTGCAAAAATCTGTGGAGATCAGAATGGAGAAATTAATTATTGAAGGGGATCTGAAGGTGGTGATAAGTTGGTTGCTTAATAAGGAGAAGGTTTTAGGGATATTTATGAATGAGATTAAGGAATTTATATGGCTGTCAAGAAGCAGGCAATTGAAAATTTCATTAGGGGCCCAAAGAAATTTTACTTTGTAAAGTGGGACAAGGTGTGCAGGCCAAAAGGAAGAGGGGGTTTGGGGTTTAGAAGGGTAAGGCTCTTAAACAAGGCACTGTTGGGTAAATGGTTGTGGAGGTTTGGGTTGGATAGGGAAAGGGATTCTCTTTGGAGGAGCATAGTAGCTGGATAAATCTTACGGCATGAAGGGAGACCAGCTGGTGTGGAAGGGGATAATGAATTTTAACCAAGAGTTCAAAGCTTTGGTTAGGTTCAAGGTGGGGGGGGGGTCAAGGGTGGGAAGACGAGTAGTGTTGGACAAGGTTCAAAATTTCGATACGTATCAGGCCATATCGGTTGATACGTATCGTATCGGGAGCTTCCCAATACGCCCATCCAGGGGGTGTTTCGGGGTCTAACCCGGTTCAGGGCGTAGGCTGGTCTTAAACTGACCCCTCTGAACCAGGTTAAAGAAAAAAAACTAAAAAAAAGGGAGCGACTCACGATATAGTCCGATATGCCTACCGGTGTATTGGACTATATCGATATTTTGAACTTTGGTGTGGGATTGGGAAACTTAATGAGGTATGTCCAAGGTTATACAGGCTGTCTGAGCAGCAGGTAAGTGTAGATCATTGTTTTGACATGAAGGGAGACCAGCTGGTGTGAAGCCCAAAGTTTAGAAGACCCTCGAGGGATTAGGAAATTGAAGAATGTCTTCTACTGCTGGATAAACTCCAACAAACTAACTTCTCAATCACCACAAGAGACAGACTATGGTGGAAAGAGTGCAGAAATGGAAGGTTCACTATGAAATCTTTCTATTTGGTGCTGGTCAGGGCAGTGATTTAAAGGCACGCCAAGGTGCATAGGCAAGGTGCATTTTCAAAGGGTGTGTGGCTGGTGCGCCTAGTGTGCTAATGTTGCTCATTCTTTCATCCTAATAAAAGATAGTTTTAAAAGACACTTAAAGTTATAAAACCTTTCTTTTTTTATAGGGATTATGAATTTAAGACCCTAATATGGACTTGTTTGGGTTGGCCTCGAGGGGCTTAGATGCTTAGTACAAAGGTGGCTCGTAGAATTTGGGAAAAAATAATATTTATTTTAATTTGAGATAATAGGTTTTTAAGGCATTTATTTCAAAATTTAAGTTTATATTTTTAATTAATAATTTGTTTAATATTTTAATGATTTGCATTATTTGAATATTATGGCATTTTTTTGATTTTTGTTTTTTGCATTTTTGCATCTTGCTTCGAAAAGGGGTGTGCCTCACCTTGCGCCTTGTGCTTTGGGTGAAAAATGGCCCTTGCGCTTTTTTTGTGGCTTTTGCTTTTAAAACACTGGGTTAGGGAGCAGTTAGTTTCTGATCAAGTGGAAGGAGTGTGGGGGAGCATTGTAACCTCAAAGTGGAAGCTTTCGCTTGGTTAGTGGCTTTGGAGAGCATTGTAACCTCAGATCATCTGAAGAGTAGAGGTTTCTGCATGGCAAGTTACTGCTATCTTTGCTGCTTGGATCAGGAGACAGTCTACCATATATAAATAACTTACAGTTACTGTTGTATGCTTATTTAATATGGGACAGTTCTTGAACATAATAATAGAAGACTAAATGACATTACTACCCTTAATACTGATGCTATCTAACAGTGACTGTTTTGCATAATACATAAGAGTGGAACCCTAATCCTACTGTAAGTAGTATAACTCTACTTCCATACTTGGTCTTGCACATGTCATAAAGTGGCATAATTACTAAAACAACATCCTTCAACCTAGGTGAAAAGGCGTAAACACCATTGACATGAACATCTGTAAAGGCAAGGGTGTGAGAGTATCTCTACTATTGCTCTGGATGGTAGGATTATGATTTGTCAATTTTGATAAATCATTGAGAAGCTAACTGTTGCAATAGAAAAGTTTTCATGTATCATATACCTCTTCAACTTTAGCTCTCAGGAATCTGTACTTACGTCAGTATGTCAAACTACTGTAGAGAAGTTTCTGTTTTCGTTTCCTCTTTGGCTTCTTATTTTGCATTTTAGCATTCAATACTTGTTTGTTTTCCTTGTGTTTTTCTTGGAACATATAGTGATGTTGTCTTCTTTATCTTGTTGTGAGGACCATGACATAAATGTGCCTGTTTATGTCTTGACAGTTTGTTGCTTTTACGGTGAAACTACAAGTTCTTGCCTTGAATTTAGGTGTTCAATCCAGCTTTGCCAGGAAAGAAGAGATTATTCTTAGTTGACTATAGGTGATTTGTTTTTTTCTTTTTTTTTTTTGTTGTTGCAGGGAGGTGATTGAAAGTATGATGAAGGTGGGTGAATTTAATGCACGCTGGAAACAAATGGAAGTAGTTCTGGAAGCTGCAGATCTTGGTAAACAAAATGCTGAATCTGAGGCCATTTTGGCGAAACAGAAGGCAGATGAATTGGTATCAGAAATTAAGCGGCTTGAACTAGTTGTAAGTTTTAGATGATATATTCTTTAGTTTAACTTACATGCTCGGTTGGTAAACTTATGCTTCCCATGCTTAGATTGTCCATTTTTGTCATGCACAAAATTATTGCACCTGTCAGGCAGGTTTTCCTTTATCCACATTTTTTGCCTTGTTTTCTTTGTTAATGAGGAGTCATTAATATGCCAATTGCTTCTTTGTTTTTTGTTCTTTTTCATTCATAAAAGGTATATGAGAATTCTATGTTGACAGTAATTGGTTACTGACTTTTGTGATAAGTTCTTGTATATTTTGATTATTCCCCAATTTATGCCACCTTTTGGTTACTTATCTTCTAGTCTTACTATGGGGCCTTGAGATATCCTTTGATAGTTTTCAAAGATATGATTTCAATGGTTCATCTATGATTAATTGTTTGGGCTTTTGGTTATTGTTAAATGTTATATAAGTTGTTAGTTAATATTTTTAAGTGATCCCCACCATCTTATTTTTCAATTGATCTTTTGATATGAGTTATCTTGGATGACTCTTTTTAGCTCCTGCTGTATGGCTACTTGTTGTACTGGGCCTGGTTGCATCCAAACACACCTTTTTGATATACTAATGTACTTTGTGGTATGCAAATACAAATAGATTTACTGTTTAAAGATAATTGATTCAAGTATTCGAAAATTATTTATATATTGAGTATTGACATTGCCCTCTTATCTTGCTGGCTTGAGTTGAGCACATCTTTCCTCTGGCTTTGGATTCTCATTTCCTATCCATTCACATGTTTGATTAATAGCTGTGAAACAACAATTATTTGATTTGAACTCTGGAACGCTGTTATAGATTGTTAATAATGTTTACATTGCATTCTGTGAACTTTGTTTAAAGCCTATCATTTTACAAAGAACTGTTGTACCTATAAGTCAAAGTATGCAATTAGTGTACAAAGAAGTGCTAATAAGGAACACTGATGTTGAGACTTGGTATGTAACATCAGGGAGCTAATGCTGTTATAAGTAAAGAATAAGACCATCAACATTAACAAATAATAACAAATCCAATTTAACTAGAGAGCATGTGTGGGTTGCTGAATGCATAGAATGGGGGGATAAATTAGTGCTATGTGCTTGTAGTTATGAGCATACCATGCCAGTAGGGGTGGGCATTTGGTTTATTAAGTGAAAAACTGAACCCTTACATGGAAAACCGAACCGAAAACCAATATAGCTAGAACTGAAAAAACTGAAGCAAAATTTTTAGTTATTTCAGATATAACTGCATTTCGTTATAATATATTATATTATAATATATATTCTGTATATAATATATTATATTCAACATAAATTAATATGCTTATATATATTATATATGTAAGGAAATTTGGTTAATTCTGTTAATCAAATTTTCAATTATGAAAAGTTGAAACTGAAATACGCAAAAACTGAATTAGCTGAACAGAAATAACCAAACCGAAGAAACTGAAACTGAAATTTTGGCTTCGGTATTTCAGTTTTAACTGAATAATGCTCACCATAACCCTAAATCATGGTAATTTATGTCGATTTCCATTTTGTATGGGATCCATAGTTTTCACCTTGGTCACCCTTCTGTTCCATCTTTTGAAGCATGAGGTTTTTGCTTACATTGTTTCTATCATTGGAGGAAAGTTAGATGGTTGTTCACTTTTGACCTGCGCTCAGCAGCTCTTCGTCTAAATGGGGTGAAACCAGAAGATATACCCAGGAATATAAACATCGTTTTTGAGTGAGTGTTCTATCTGGTGTGGTTGGCGACCTCCATTGAAGTAGCTTTGTGGTTGGAGGCTCGCAGAAGGGAAGATGAAGGGTTTGAAGTGGATTGGTTTCGTGGGAAGCAGAGATTGCTGAATTTCAAACAGGATAAAGCTTTCTCAGATATGGAGGGGCAAAGCGAAGAAGTGTCAAAAGATGGAAGTCGAAGAGTCAAGATGACTGACCTAGGGAAGCCCAAGGGTGTTGCATGTGACAGGTGTTTTCCTCTAAAGGTCAGTGGTGAAGGAGAGAAGTGAGTTTTGTTGGTGGCCAAGATGTGTGGTAAGAAGATAGACAGTTGGGGTCCTAGTTCAATTCGAATTAAAGCCACTGGGTCAGCTGGTACTGAACTGGTAGCTTCGAAAGCAGGAGATATTGTTCTGGGTAGCAAGGTTGGACTGGTTTTAACTAGTTGTGGGCCTGATAAGTTCGAAGCATTGGCAAGGCCACATGACAATTTAAGTGAGCATGTGAGTGGGAGGGATGCTAGTACATTGTTTGACCTTTCTTTGGGTCTTTGACGTCTGTCCTCATCCTCTTCTAAACCTATTACAGCAGTGTGTTTGCAGCGAAGGAGAATTTTGAACAGGATCTTCTTTGGAAAGAAATGGAGGAACTCTTTGTTATTTAAAAGAAGTAGGCCTATAGGAATCAAACAGCTCTCATTAAAGAAGTTTGAAGGGGGAGATGAATTATCTTGCAAAGAGGGTGGTTGGATGGTAGATAGTTTTTCTAGAGCTGATGTTCCAAGCAATTTAAGTGTTGTCGTGAATGAATCTCTCTTGTAGGAGAAGAACCAGGAGCAGGCTAAGAAGTTTCTTAGGTTAGAATCTCTGGAGCCCATGGACAACAAACAGAGTCCTGGCATTTTGTTTAAAGATAACAGTTGTGTGTCCACTGGAGATATTTTAGGGGAGGCGCAGAGGGTTTTATGGAATAATAGAACAGAACCTGAAGATCAAATATACCTGGAAGATGCAGGCAGAGTTAGGGAGGAAAACCAAGAGACCAACATTTTATTTAAAGAGCTAAGAACAACTTTGGCTTTGGCCATTGAAGACTCATTTTTGATCTCTGACTTTAGTGACTTGAATATGGAAAAAGAGGAAAAAAATTGCTCCATCGAAAATGAATTTCCACTGGGGCAAGGGGTCTCACCAAATCATCCCACTGTCACACAGATTTTTATTGGAAAGTTAGGGGTGGATTTAGGAAGGAAAAAAGAGAAAAATATGTTAGAAGGGAATGTTAAACCTTTGAGGATTAAGGCTGTGTCGAAAATGGCCAAAATTCCAAACAATGGACAATTAGTTCATGTTACAATTGTTTTTCATTGATTTAAGTCAGGCATTTTTGGGTTGGTCCTTGCAGTAAATTCAAGAGAACATATAAGAGAAGGGTTGTGAAGACTAAAATTAAAGGAAAAAACTCTGCTGCAAGTAGCATCCGTGATAAGTAAATGATTAAGGTTGAAAAAGAGGATGTGGGACTTCTTCATAAAGGTCAATTTTTTAAAAGTGCAAGGTGCAAAAAATCCGCAAGGCACAAGGCGAGGCACAAGCCTGTTTGAAGGATGGCGCAAAAATACCAAAAATGCCAAAATAGTTCAAAAAATGCAAAAAATTAAAAGGGGAATTTACCGCCCAGCCAGGGGCATAAAAAATACCTCCACAAGCACTGTACTACTTTAGAAATCTCCCAATTTTATACCATGCAAATACAAACTTCCGTCAACTCCACTGGCCCACACCCACGTCACCCCCAATCCTGTCATATTATAAGAAATACCTGAAATACCCCTGGTACCCACTTGATTCTCGACCCTCTAAGACCCCCTTTTCCTCATCTTTTCTCTCTTCACCAGGGTTGTCTTCCCCTGAACCAGCTTCCTGTCTCCTTTCTTCCACCTCTCTTCGGAAGGAACTTTCTAGTTTACCTTTATTAGTGATTTAACAGATGCGCCTAGGCGCTCAAGCAAGGCACATATTAAGGTATGTGCTTGGCCTAGGCCTTAGGCCCAACACTTTTAAAAGACGCGCACCCGGTGCGCCTAGAGGGGCTTTGTACAAACACGGCTCATAAAATTAAGAAATTCAAATTATAAAATCATTTATTTTGTGTAAGGATTAAGAATTTAAGACACTAAACTGGACTTGTTTGGGCTTCCCTTGAGGGGCTTAGTACAAACACGACTTGTAGAATTAGGAATCCAAGATGTTTTACATCACATTAGTTATTTGAAGTAATATAATTGAGGAAGTAAAGAAGTTGCGGGTTTTAGATGCTTCAAAATGTATTTTTTATGTTTGATTTTGCTTTTAAATTTTCATTTGAATATGCTTTATATTTTTTATTAATATTTTGTTTAACATTTTTAATTTGGGGAATTTACCGCCCAACCAGGGGCATAAAAAAATACCTCGAAAAGCTCTGTACTACTTTAGAAATCTCCCAATTTTATACCTTGAAAATACAAACTTCTGTCAACTCCACTGGCCCACACCCATGCCACCCCCAATCCTGTCATATTTTAAGAAATACCCAAAATACCCCAGGCACCCACTTGACTCTCGACCTTTTATAGAAAAACCCAGGAATACCCCTCGCATCCCGTTGCGATTCAGTTAATTTTCTCTCTCCTCCCAACGTCCTTCAATTCTTTTGTTCAATGGCGCTCGTTTGAAGAAGACGATAGAGTTTCTGCAAGCGGCAGGGCTGGCACTTTCCTTCCTGTTGGACAAGGCATAAAGTTCTGCAAAGAGAACCTTGCAGAGGACTAAGATGACAGAGGTTATTTAAAGGGGAATTTTTCTTATTTAAAGAGAACTTTGTAGAGAAGCATTCGAACGCCAAACTTGTTCATACAATGTAAGATTCTAACTCTCTTTTTTTCTTCCTTCTTTGTCATTTTTTCCATTTTCACTATTTTTTTTATCTTTATTATTCTTTGTAACTCCCGCTTCCCTTCATCTGTCTCGTTGGGACGGCAACGACAACCTGAGCAGCGGCAACAATTTTTTCCCCCGTTTTCTAAGTTATGAATCAAACTAATATCGTGTAATAACACTAACTGACCTAGTGGTCATCATATTTGTTAGGTATTATGGTCTCTAAATTGAAATAGCGACATACTGTTCTTTCTACATTTATGTCTCACTTTTCACATGTTCTTCCAATTTTTTTATCTTGTTTAGTTGTTACGAATGGAGGAACCCTTTGAGATTGAAGTATCCTTGATATCCTGAGGCGAACTGTTGCTGCTTGCCACCTCCCATGTCCGAGATTTACTATAAATACCGTGGGCAACAAATTTTATGCAGTCGCCACTGTGACTGCGTGGGGAGATGTGATAAGCTTCTATGGGGATACAACTGATATGCCCGATGCATCGGTTGAAATGGCTGCTTGAGCGGCCATCCAATATCTGTGATCACGCTTGCAGATCAACATAAGGGATGCAAACTTCGATGCCATGAAAGAGTACCAGCACATTTGCCTTGAACGGGAGGTCGAACTACAGGATGTGAGGACAGAATATCTAGCATTGAGACGTGAGTTTTTGCAATTGCGCGGCGAGGTCAAACGCTTGCGGAATATCGCTACATGAAATGATCGAAGTGGTCTCCATTAATGAGATCGGATTGTGTCTAAATGATCGGATGTTTATGCCAGATCAAACATTTTGTGTGTAATTTGTTTATATAAACGTGTTTTCGTAAAAGCACTTTCATAAAGTGCTTTCATAAATCTCCCGTGTCCGAGATTTACTATATTTTTATTTGATTAGTCTTTTATGTGTTATGTTAATATGTTTATCCAGCTCCACCAAAAATGATTTATTTTCCTAAATGCTTCATATATACATATATCCATATGCAGGACTGAACAACAACGAAATCGAAATGACATAAGTCTGACAACTATCCTCCGTTACTTAAAAAAATGAGTAGATATTTTTCTGAAAAAATGACATAAGTCCGACAAGAATCATATATTTACTAATGAATTACATTTACAATTAAAACTGGTTTATTGCAAATTTATAAGACATTTTAGATGTGTGTTAGCCTATTGTAGTCCACATTTGGTGGATTATTGTGTGCACGTACCGAGATGGATTGACTTCAAGTGTATATGCCGGAGGCATCCGGGCCCTGAAGAGCCTATCTAAGGGCCCATTCACCTTCTGAGATTTGTTTTGACCTTTTTGTTTTTTGTTGTCTTTATTTCTTTTGTAATTAAAAAAAGGGATGAAGGTTTATGTTTCGGTGCGTCTTGGGTGTTTTTTTGGGGGTGATATCTTGTCACATATTTGTTTATCTCTCTTATTTTTATTAAAAGTTTTCTTTTTATTTATTACCAAAGAAAAGGTGCCAAGGCGAAGCTAGGCGATAAGGGAATGCCTTGTTGCTTAGTCACCTAGGTGAGCTCTTAGGCGATGAGTTTTGAAAATAAAAAAATATAAATCATAGGGTAGTTTCCTAGGTTTCGTAGTAATAAGCAGTAATCTTTAATTAATAATTATCATAATCCTCATGAAGCATGTATAAACCCCATATCAAAAGATAGAAAATCAATATATTTATGACAAGAAAAATAAGAAAGGAAAGAAAACATACAAAACATAAGGGCTGAGCCCTTGTGTTGGTCCTATTGTTTATTATTGTGCCAATTGGATAAAGTCTTCAAATTACTTATTACTTATCTATTCAGGTTTTAAAGTCTTAAAAGGTTTAAGACTGTGTCCTTTTGATAATAACTGAAGATGTGGAACTGAAAAATCTTAGTTTCCTGAAGAATGATGATATCTAGTTTTTCCCTCTTAAGAGTTTCTTTTATTAAGCTTCTTTTCAGTTCCTCTCCCAGTCCCCTAACATTCCAACTGAGGATCTTCATCAAGGCTCTGTTACAATCTTTCCCTTACTCATTCTACTTATTACACCAATCGATGAGTCCAAATTCTGATCTACCAATCCCCATTGTAATCTTTTCAGTTCCTTGTTTGTCCCTTTCTTCATCCCTGTTCCTGCCTTGGACACTGTACTCCTACTTATGCTTCTTTTGAGATCTCCTTATGTACTAGCTTTCCCATCTTTGTTTGAATTTACAATGCCCAGTTTTCTATCTAACTCATCTGGACCCAGCTTTCCTAGTTCGACTCCTTAATTTGCCATGTGTGCAAAAAGGAACTTGCCAACAATTTGGGAAAGTGGGGCACTTGAACCTGAAACACAAACAAAAGAGGGTTTTCGGTGAGAAACAAAAGAGGCAAGCAAGGAGTCAAAACAACTATGACCAAGGTTAGAAGAAGTATATAATGTAGTGCCTGGGTTGAGGAGGTTTTAATTTGCTGGAGGAAAGCAACTTTGTCTCTTTTGCAAATTCCTTGGTTCGGAGTTGTCTCTAATTTTGGTTCACCAACTTGATCGGTTGTAAGATTTCAACAATGCCTCAATCATCTCTTCCTTCGCATTGCACCTTTGATCTTCTAAGTGCCTCCTCTTGGGCATTAGTGACATCCTTAGAGAGGTATGAGCTGAAATCTATATCCAACTCTTTCTCTTTTTTTGGCAAAGTGTCTAGGAAAAGACTAGACCAGTGATTTAAAAGGCGCGCCTAGACGCTCAGGTGAGGCGCATTTTAGGGTAGGCGCCTCGCCCAGGTCCTAGGCGCAGCCCATTCAAAAGGCGCACGCCTGGTGCGCCTTGTGCCTTAGCCCAGGTGTGCGCCTTTTGAAAATTTGCCGCTTTTTCCTTTTTTTTTGAGTTTGGCCGCTAGGCCGGGGGCTCTACCCTTGGACCCCCGTGCCACGCCCCTTAAGGCCAGCCCAAAGGTGGCTCGTAGAATTAGGAATGTAATATTTCACATTCTTAAAAGCAATTAAAACTTTAAAATTATTATTTTTTGTGTGAAATCTAAGAATTTAAGACCCTAGCCTCGAGGGGCGTGGAACAAAGGCGGCTCGTAGAATTAGGAATGTAATATGTCACATTAGCTACTTGATGCAATTGAGAAAAAAAACAGATTGTGGGTTTTATATGTTTGAAAATGTTTTATATGTTTGATTTCATTTTTAAATTCTCATTTGAATATGCTTTACATATTATATTTATGTATTTTAGTTTTAGATAATAGGTTTTTTAAAACAATTATTTTAAAACTTAATATTTTTATTAATATTATGTTTTATAATTTTTGGATTTTTTTGATTTTTTTTGAATTTTTAGCTTTTTTTTTTAAATTGTGTGCCTTGCCTCAAAAAGGCACAATGCGCCTCAGGCGCAAAATTGTCCTTGCGCCTTTTTTGCGCTGTGCGCTTTTAAAACATTAGAGTAGACACAGGAGTTGGCAGCCAATTTGCATCTCCTGCTTTTCCTTCCGAGCTGAGAGGAGTACTAGTGATCCTTCCATTTTCGATGGTGGGGGTTGTAGGGATGTTGGGATCGACATTTCCCGAAGACGTAGAGATCTGTTGGGCTTTGGTTCTGATATGAGAAGGGGTTCCAACTGTATTCTGGTTCTTTTCTTGGAAGGTTTCTTAGCGATCTCCTTTAGAAACTTGAACCTCATGCAAACTGTTCTGCACAAAATGTCTAACCATTTCGAAGAGAGGAATGAATTCTCTTATTGCTCACCCTTATTATAGAAAAGCCTAGCTCCTGAAAGTGTTTCATTTTAACTTCAACTTCCAGAAGACCACCACAAAGACTCCCAATTAATTCAAACACCTACTTTATTTCGAATAATCAGCCATCCATCAGAGCTCAGATAGTTTAGCTCAATGCTCACCATGGGCCACCAATGAGAGACCGATGCTCATTTTCCAAATATGAAAACTATTTCTAGCCTTGTCCAAGTTGTGACCAAGAGGCAAAGCCCACTACTTTGTTTGAATTGAAAGGAGTTAGTTGCAACAGCTCAGGGGCATGACAATTTGTAGTTAGCCCCAACTCCACTTCCCTCCAAGTCAAGTCTTCTTTCTTAGTGTAAATGAAGGCAGTTTTCCCATTTTTCAAATGGGCTGGTCTTGTGAACCATAATAATGTGTTAAACTTCTCGTCGCCACCACTTTATTGAGTATACTCTTTTTCTTCAATTGTGGAAAAGATTTAGGCGAAGGAACTGAAGTGTTTGCTCTCATGGGGGGGGGGTAATAAACTCATCTATGTTTGTAGAAAGGTCTTTCATCCAGTTTTGTTGTCTTCTTCTAGGGTGCAGATATTATGCAACCCATTTGTTCCTTCCCAATGCCTTACCCTGTTAAATTTCCCCCATCTGTTTTTGTTGACTTGGACAAGTCTCACTCTACCCCTTTTTGCTCGTTTTTTGGGTTCTTTTTCCTTTCTTGAACTTCTACTACCTTCTAAAGGACATCCACCAATCAAATCACCTCCTATGTTTTTTAGCTAAATCATGTCCAAGCTTCTCTTCCTCGTTCCGTTACCACTATCTCTTTGAATCGCCTATTGGAGTTTAACTCTTGCTTGAAAGTTTTGGATCTAATAGCTAGCAGTCATTGTGCCATCTCTTATCTTGGAGTCACCATTGAATATCTTTCAATCCTTCAAATCGTTATTGGAGATCTTTCAATCTAGCTCGAAGCATTAATTTTGCATTTAATCGTTCATTAATTTTATCAATTAAAACAATGTCATCTGCAACATGCACCATGGAACTTCCTCTTGAACATGCCTAGTCAATTCATCTATTATCAATATAGAAAGACAAGGGCTAAGTGCTGAACCCTGGTGAAGACCCATCATAACTGTAAACTATGAAGTGTCTCGCATTGGTTGTTACCACCTTGTACATATCCTTAATTTGGTCTATATACCTATTTTGAATTCCCTTCTTTTATAAGACCCATCATATTATCTCTCAAGGAACTCTATCATATGCCTTTTCTAGATCAATGAATATGAAGATCTTTCTTCCATGGTTCATCTCCCTGGCATAAAGTTAAATTGGTTCTTTGATACACTTGTTTCAAATCATAATCTTTGTTCAATTATTCTCTCTCAAAGGCTCATAGTGTGGCTTATGAGTTTAACCCCTCAATAGTTATTACACCTTTTTATTTCACCTTTGTTCTTAAACATAGGCACTATACTACTGTTTCTCCAATCATCAAGAATCTTCTTTTGTTTCACTATCTTATGGCTTAGTTAGCCATAACATCTGCCCAAATAGCAAGCTTACCTCTCCCATACGTTTCCACATTTCATTGGAATCCCATCCGGTCTTAACGCGTTTCCCTTCATGTTCTCTAGTGCCTCTTTTACTTCAGAAAGTCTAACTCTACGAAGGTATGGGCTATTTTTAACACTACTAGTATAATTAGATTCCCCTCTATTAGCACCCTCTCTCTGCTGTTCATTTAATAATTTTCGAAGTAGTTTTCCACTTTTGTTTGATTTCCTCATCTTTCACCAAGACTTTTTAGTGCCTAATATATGTATTTGTTTTGATCAGCCTGGATTGAGCTGGACGTTTACAGTATTTAAGTACTAAAAGTGTATTCCATCTAGTTTCAGCCAAATTGTTGAAGCCTTGCTCTATCCTTCTATTTCATTCTTTGAGATTTACCGAGAAGATTCTTGTAACCACTTTCATGACCTGCCTTTTGCCCCCTCCGCCTTGGGAGCATCCTGGACTGTGTTCCACCCTCTATATTGCATTTTGACAAACCTCAGTTTATAGAAACTGTTGTTTTCTAGCCTTCTTGTTGGGGGTTAGTGCTGTATGTTTCTGTTTATGTGTGGTATTTCTATTTATTTGATTAAGTAATGGCTATGTTTAAGGTACTGTGTACTTAAATTGTTTCTTTATGTGTATGGGATCTTTTTTTAACTTGGCATTTTTCTTTTCATTTTTTAATAGCTTTGCATTGTTTATTACAGCTTTCTTTTGTTAGTGAAGAAAGAGATAGATTAAAAAAGGAAGTCGTTGCAATGAAGAAGAATGTTGAAGCAGAGAGTGAAATGACCAGTGAAACCGTTATCCAGGTCATAGTAGTATATTTTCTTTATTGTATTTTTTCTTCATGCTTTTTATCCTGATAGTTTTACTTGTACTTTTGGAAACACAGGAGCTAGAATCATTACTTTCTAAAAAGGAATATTCCATTAAAGAATTGGAGAGCAATTTAAATGAACAAAAAGAAGTCATTAATCATCAGCATGATGAAATAAAGTTGCTCACTGAGAAGCTGAATAATGAAGCAAGGAGAATCAAGTCATTAGAGAGGGAGGGCGATAGACTTCGCTCTGAAATTTCTTTACTCGAGTCCAAGGTGAGTTATCAAATCTAAAGTAATTTCAACATATTAGGGCATATTGAAAGCTAATCTGAGGTGGGGTGATGTTGCTGTGAATTGCAATGTTGATTTGGCTCCTGCTTTGAGCCATGTGAGATGAAAGCCAATCTAAGTTGGCAAAAGATTGTTTGTAACATAACATTTCATAATGAGGATGCAGGCCTTTAGTCACTCTGCATGGCAGTGTCTGGTAAAAGTCCCTGAGATTGCCTGGGCATTTTCAACTGTCTGGACCTGATTAGTGACAATCAATTACTTGGCTTTACCTAGGCCACAGTTAAAATATTTCTTTTAATTTTGGATGGTTAATGATATTGGGCTGCTAAATTATTGCATACTTAAATTTTAAAATCAGTTAGCAATTTATAAGTCAAAGATTTTTCTTTGTCATATCTGCAGTATCTGATATCTTCCCTCTAGTCATAAAGATTTTTCTTTGTATTCTTTTTCCATGAAAACAGAATACCTCATGTGTACTTAGACTTGAAATTTTAATTTCCTTAGACTTTAAAATTAAAATGTGTAATTTTAGTTATACATTTTCTATTAATACGTTTACTTTTTTATTTATTACAAAAAAAAAATAAAATGTGTATATGAATGATCATATCTTAGTTTAGACTTGAGAATTTAGTTTTTTTAATTGTATATAATGTTTATTTGTAGTGTTTCACTATTGTACTAATGTGTGTTGTTTGAAATTTGAATTATTTTGTTCTTGAATCTGCTAGGTTCTATGCAACCTAGTAGTTTCTTATTTTAATATTGTTTATGATGCATGCTTGATTTTAATAATTGAAACAATAGAAACTAGAGATTTATCATAATATTGTTTATGATGCATGCTTGATTTTTGCTTTAAAAGTCTTGAGGATGAGGATTACCAAAGCAAAGTGGTGCTTAATTATACCATAGGATCTGTTAAACTATGACTGTTGCTTGGGTACAAAAGTTGTACAAAATAATTTTTCTTCTATTTTTTTAGATGTTCAAGTATTTTTTAAAGGTTTTTGACAACTTTTAGAAAAATCAGAAGAAAATCTTATGATTTACGATATGACTTCATTCAGCCCCTTTATGATTTATGATAAGATTATGATTTTTAAAACATTGCTCGTGTTCATATTTGCATTTACTGTTTCAAGCGGTAAGGTAGTGATTACAGTTATGGTTGATCCACTTATCACTAGAGATGGTCCAAGATCTAGCAATTGAAGAAAACTGGATACACAATCCAGAAAAGGAAAGTCTGGACGCAGCTGCCCAGAAGAGAAGTACATATCTCTCTCAAAACTTCACAGATCTCAATGAAAATTTCAGAGTATGCTGAGAAGGGCTATGCGACAACTCCTTTCAAATCTTACTGCAAATGGATGTCAAACGAGAGAGATCCATTGAAATCTCTCTTGCTAGATGCACAGAGTGCATAAAAATGGTTACTGGAAAGATCAAGACAGTCCAGAACCAATTGGCAGTGTTACGAGTTCTCAACGGATTAAGAAAACAAAGTGGATCAGAGAGAAATGGATCAAGGAGCAATCTGCTCTGGTACCATGTGAACCGAACTGAGAACAAGAGCGAGAACAGAATTAAGGGTGTCAAGAATGGTTGACCCCCAACCCAAAGAACCTCTTTTATATTAAAGATATAAAAGATATGTACAGTTACAAGAATACCCTTATAGGGCTGAAAGATAAAAAGAACAAATAAAATAATAAGAATACTATTCTGTACAACAAGGGCTATACTAATAATGTACATCAAGATATATCTTCACAGCTTGGATCTACAAGAATGAGCTCAAGATATATAAATAGCTGACGAGAAACATGATTGTTATAGTACAGTGGATGGGGAGATCAACGAATGCCCTTGTGGATACTTTGGCAAAACAAGGGACAAAGAGGGAAACACTATTTTGGGCTTAACTGTAATTTTATAGTAGTACTCATGTATTCATTGTTATGGTTCTTTTGGTTTATGTTTTTTTGGGTTCCATGTCTTGGAGAGGCGGCACCTCGCATCTTCCCAAGGGTCAGTAATTGCCTCTTGATATTAATGAAATGTTATATATTGTTTATCAAAAGAAAAAAAAGAGTATGACTCCCTTCCAAGCTTTTTTATTGAAGACCTCCACCCTCTATAGTTCCCTACAGAAGGCATCATCCTTGGTGGCAGCTGCTGGTTCCTACCTGTTCGACAAAGATGAGGTCTTGTAGACTCTCAAGCATAACTTGCTCAAATCTCAACAGCAAATGAAACATCAGTATGACAAGAAGCACAGATTAGTAGAGTTCAACTTCAAGGACCTACTTATCTCAAACTGCATCCTCACCAACAAGCTTCTATAGCCAAGCACATTCGATATTACCTCTTACCCAAGCTTTGTGGCCTTTTGAAGATCGCAGTGAGGGTGAGCCTCATGGCATGTCGCCTGAACCAGCCTGAATCTACACAACTACATCCTATGTTTTACATTTCCTTGTTGAAAAAGCACTTAGGGAGTTAAGTTATTTGTTGCCCCACTTTACCGGACCTGAAAGAAGATGCTAAACTTGACCTACTGCTAGAACGGATCATTGATTATGAATGGGTCAAAATTGGAAGAAAAGTTTTCATGTAAGCTTTGGTTTGGTTAGGCTTGCCCATTGAAGTTGCCACTTGGGAGCAATGTTTTAAATTGTAGAGGTGTGCCGTGATGTGTTCCATTACCTAGAGGTGTGAGGTGTGCTTTAGAACATAAGCGGTGTAAGCCTCATGTACACCTCCTTAACAAGAGGGGGATGAGGAGGAAGAACAAGAGGAAGGAGGGGGAGGAGGAAGGGGGATCTCATCTTTTTTTTTTTTCTTTCTTTTTTATGAAGGATGTCTTGTATTAAGGAGAATGTAGATGCATAACACTAGTTGAAAGTTGGGATCTTATTGAAGCAAACAAAGTTGAAGCTTCACTCCTAACCCAAACTTTCTTTCTCTTACCCTTTCCTTCCCTTCCCTTCCCTTCCCTCTCCTTTCCTTTTCTTTCTTTTCTCTTTTTTTCCTTTCTTTTTTTCTTTCTTTTTATTTTCCTTCCCTTCCCTTCCCTTTCTTTTCTTTCTTTCTATCATTTTTGTATGAGGCTTGCATGAGTGAATGAGGAGTACATCTCTAGCATGCCTTATGCAAAAGGCGTATGAGGCAAGTGCTTTGGAGGCATCAACGCTTTTGGCATATGCCTCAGGGTGCAAACCATTTAGTACATTGCTTGGGAAGTCTTGTGTAGTTCTAACCCAGACTATCCCTGGCTTGCCCTCGGGGATGAAGTCCATCTTGAGGAGGGGGGAGATGTTAGGGCCCAATTTGAGCCCATCTTGGTGAGAAGGTCTCTATATAATCAACTCCATACACCTGAGTATACCCCTTGGCTACTAGTCGAGCCCTACACCTCTCAATGGTGCCATCAACATGACACTTGATGGTGAACACCCACTTACATCCCACTGGTTCCTTCCCATGAGGAAAATCCACAATATCCTAGGTATTATTTTTGTAAAGTGCTTCTACTTTAGTTCTCATAGGTTGGGAAGTGTTAGAGCTAGCCGGATAAGGGTAGATTAGTCATTTTATTTCTATTAAGTTATGTGCTTATGTGGCAGTTTTTAATAGAGACTTCCTGTCCCATACTTAAGTGGGGGGCAGTTTAGTCTTTGTACAACTAATTAGAGGCTAATTCATATTAGGGTCGACTGGTAGGGTTTATGCTATCAGATTCAACTGTTCCTCTTCTTCTTCTTCTTCTTCTTCTTCTTCTTCTTCCTTTAATTTGAACTACTGAAACCACTGAGATAACATGGTATCAGAGTAGGACGTTGCTCTTTAAATCTCTGCTCGTGACTGTTGCTCCTTTCTGTTCGTGACTTCTTTTTCTTCTCTCTGGACTGCAAATGGAGAACACAAAGTCGACCAAGGTCTGAAAACACTTCGGCCTCTCTTTCTCTGCTTAGAACTTGATTGCCTTTCAAGAGAATAACTCCAGAAATAAGTGGATGGCCAACTGGAGCTCTCCATCAAAGTTGGTTATCCTTTTTTTTGTGTTGGTGTTTCTGGGTTGGAAAACCCTAAAAAATCTGCTCGTACTGATCAGAACTTAAAGAACTAGGTTCTTTGTAGCCTTGGTTCTTGGTAAAAGGCCCAAGAACAGGCTGTGTTTACAGTGACCGAATGGTGTAGGGGTTACTGTAGTGGTTGTAGTTGATGTCTTTGGACTGGTAGTGACCTTTAAAAAAAAAAGGGTCAGACAGACCTATACCATGTGGGACAGAGATGGTTGTGTGGTGATGCTTTTGATGCTCACTCTTTATTGAGCAGCCTCAAGAGGGCTTGTATGTGGTTAGTAAATTGCTGAATTACTGCAGTGGTGATTTATGGTTCTGTGTAATCAGTAGTGGTGTGAGCAAGAACAAAAGTTGTTTTATTTTTTTTTTTGGGGGGCTGGAAGGAATGGCCGAATTGCCTACACCAATTCTCTGCCTTGTTGGTGTTGTTTGAATGTTGGTTTACCTTTTGTTCTTAATCTGGATGGTAGTTTGTGCACAGCCTTGGCTGTTGTAGTATTTGGTTGGTGATTGAGAGTTCAACATTAGAGATAGCAGTGGGGGAGACATAATGGCAGCAAAGGGAGATGGTTCTAGTGATTAGAAACCGAGTGTGATGATCCCCTCCGATTATTTGGGTGTGAAGATGACCTCCATTAAACTTAATGGTGAGAATTATGTGCCATGGGCCAAGTCAATGGAAGTTTTCCTCAAGGCAAAGAGGAAAGTGAAACACGTGAAGGAAGATAAACCATCAGCTGATTCTCTAGGGTTTGACGACTGGGAACAGGAAGATGCCCAAATCATGACATGGTTATGGAATAGTATGGAACCCAAAATAAGTACCAACTTTATGTTCTTAGGTACAGCTAAGGACATATGGGAACATGCCAAGAAGCTTTATTCTGGGCAGGATAATACTACAAGGGTATATAAGCTCTATCACGAGTATTTCGATCTGCAGCAAGGGAATAAAACCCTAGAAGAGTACTATGCCAATATGAAGAACCTCATAAATGAACTCGATGTCTATCATCCCCTCACTCTAGATGTTAAGGTTCAGCAACAACAGAGGGAACAACTAGATGCCACTAGGTTCTTAGTGGGGTTGAAATCAAAATATGAACCAGTAGGGCCCAAATATTGGGAGGCTCTACTCTTCCTACACTTGAGGAAGTTTTTGCACGACTTTGTAGGATTTCTTTGGGATTTACAGAGAATCCCACACAGTCTGACAGATCAGCATTTGTGATAGACACAGAAGGTGGACATGGTACTAGAGGGGGAGGACATGCCTCCCAAGGAGGTCGTGGTGGTTCCGTATTTGGCCGTGGTGGTGGTCGTGACTCAGGGGGAGGCCGTGGTAAAGGAAAAAGTAACTCTACAAGGAAGTGTACCCATTGTGGTAGGGACAGACATTCGATGAATTTCTGTTATGATCTCCATTGCCCTCCTTCTACATGGGCTAATCATGCAGTAGCTGGTGGGGTTGATGTCAGTGATAACCGACAGGCAGATCTAACACCTTCTACATCTACATCTTTTTCCCGGAAGGAGATGGTGAGTGTACCGCGCGATGAGTATGAGAGGTTCCTCTAGGCTACTTCACAGCATACTACAACCACCCTTGCCCACTCAGGTATAGCTTGTCTGGCATCCAAACCCTCTCCCTGGATTATTGACTCTGGAGCCTCTGATCACATGACCGGGACTCCAGGTGTGTTCTCTTCCCTCTYTGAAACTTCCACATCTCAAACTGTTACCCTTGCCAACGGTTCCTCTTCTTCCATCTGTGGTGTTGGTAATGTTGACACGACTTCTCTTTCTTTATCATCTGTTCTATGTCTCTAAGTTTCCATTCAATCTTATGTCTGTTAGTAAATTAACCAAGACTCTTAATTGCTCTATTACATTTTTCCCTTCCTTTTGTGTTTTTCGGGATCTCAAGACAGGGAAGAAGATTGGTGGGGGGCATGAGGTTGGTGGATTGCATTACCTTGACGGTGGTGGATCGTTAATTGTACTTCAGACTTCACTCACTCCTCTACAGTGGCATTGTCGATTGGGATATCCATCTCTCAAGGCACTCAAGATACTGGTTCCGTCTTTGAGTCATTTGTTGTCTTTACAGTGCGAGTCGTGTCAGTATGGGAAACATCGTTGGGTTCCCTTCAGTCCTAGAGTTGATAGTCGTATGTTGAGTCCTTTTGCTTTGGTTCATTCAGATGTTTGGGGTCCGATTGCTAGTTGGGGTTGACCCTTCACCTCCTCCAGTGCAGATCCCTACTAAACGGCCACTGATCTGGCACGTGTATACTCATCGACAGACACCGGCTCCTTCAGCTTCTACCTTGTCTGCGGATCTTGTTGTTGTTTTTGTTCTAGAACCTTCAAGATTTGATCTTCCCATTGCTTTATAGAAAGGTAAACGTATTTGTACCCTCCATCCCATTTCCAATTTTGTTTCAGTCTCTCGCCTTTCCGCTTCACATCGCTAGTTTGTTTCACTGTTGTCATCTATTTCTATACCTAAGAATGTCCAAAAGGCTCTTAGCTCACCTGGGTGGTGGCAGGCAATGGAGGAGGATCTCTCTGCCCTTCAGCACACTCAAACGTGGGAGCTCATTACTCTTTCTCCCGGTA
The DNA here is from genome assembly GCF_000365185.1 of Nelumbo nucifera. The sequence goes on along the minus strand of NW_010729083.1, from coordinate 8,173,066 downwards.
AGCATGTTGTGGGTTGTAAATGTGTGTATACTATTAAATACTTGTCGGATGGTAGTGTGGAGCGTCTGAAGGCCAGACTTATTGCTAAAGGTTATTCACAGTTGTATGGGGTGGACTATATGGAGACCTTCTCTCCAGTGGCTAAGATTGGCTATGTCCGTGTCTTAATTTCCTTGGCAGTTATGTATGATTGGCCCTTGTTTCAACTTGACATTAATAAGCCTTCCTTCATGGTGACCTTATGGAGGAGGTATATGTGGAGCAACCACCTGGGTTTGTTGCTCAGGGGCAGGATGGTAAGGTGTGAAGATTGAAAATCACAATTTATGGGTTGAAACAATCGCCTCGTGCTTGGTTTGGGAAGTGGTGAAGAATTTTGGAATGAAACAATGCCAGGTTGACCACTCGGTGTTCAGCTATGATTCAGAAGCCAGAAAGATTTTATTAGTGGTCTATGTGGATGATATTGTCATAACTGGTAGTGACAAATTGGGAACCAATAAACTAAAGGTCTTTCTGCAAAACCATTTTCAAACAAAAGGCCTTGGGACATTGAAGTATTTCTTGGGTATAGAAGTTGCTAGATCAAAACAAGGTGTAAACTTGTGCCAAAGAAAATATGTTCTTGATCTGATGGATGAAACATGACTGTTAGGTGCAACACTGGCTGAAACTCCCATGGAGCCAAATGCTAAGTTGAGCAGTGATACAGGGGAAATATTTGATGATCCTAGAAGGTATAGACAGTTAGTGGGGAAGCTGAACTATTTGACTATCATGAGACCATACATCTCCTTTGCAGTYAGTGTGGTGAGCCAATTTATGTAGAACCCTCAGATACCTCACTGGGATGCAGTTCTTAGAATTGTAAGGTACTTGAAGGGAGCTCCAGGCCATGGGTTATTGTACAAACCAAGAGGAAGACTTGAGGTAATTGGGTATACAGATGCAGATTGGGCAGGCTTTGTGTCTGATAGAAGATCTACTACAGGTTACTGCACATTTCTTGGAGGAATCTTGTGACATGGAAGAGTAAGAAGCAGACGGCTGTGGCAAGGAGCAGTGCTAAAGCCGAATACAGAGCCATGGCACACACTACGTGTGAATTAGTATGGCTAAGGAATCTCCTACAATGAAATCGGGTTCTCCATGGGTAGACCTATGAAATTGTTCTGTGACAATCAAGCTGCACTCCACATCTCATCTAACCCTGTTTTTCATGAGAGAACAAAGCATATAGAGATTGATTGCCACTTTGTGAGGGAGAAGGTCCTTATTGGAGAGATAAGTACAAAACATGTGGGCTCACGTGATCAATGGGCAGATTTATTTACAAAAGGCTTAAGCTCAGGGAGAGTGAACTATATATTTAACAAGCTGGGATTATATGACATATATTCTCCAGATTGAGGGGGAGTGTTAGAGCTAGCCGAATAAGGGTAGATTAGTCATTTTTTTTTCTGTTAAGTTATGTGCTTATGTGGCAATTTTAATAGAGACTTCTTGTCTTATACTTAAGTGGGGGGTAGTTTAGTCTTTGTACAACTAATTAGAGGCTAATTCATATTAGGGTTGACTGATAGGGTTTATGCTATCAGATTCGACTGTTCCTTTTCTTCTTCTTCCTTTGGTTCGAACTACTGAAGCCACTGAGATAACAGGAAGAAATAAAGGCTAAGAAAGAGTAATATGATGGGGACAATATGCTATAAGAAAGGTGTTTAGAAATACAATGTGTTGTACATTTTCTCTTACCTTTTCTCACAACTATAGGTAGGCCAAGTCTGGGAAGGAAGGTTTTGGAGCAGGTTCCTATTCTTTTGCCTCTCTTCAAGAGTTGGGAGTGTCTGAGGATCAATTGTAGATGGGGGAACAACCTATTCATGTCATAGCCTATCTTTGGTATCACCTCTTAAAAATAGGATGAGTAGTGAAAATTGGAGGACTAGAAGGTGGAGGAGCAGGAATGGAAGAACTTGGAGATGAGTCTGCCAATGGGACAGAAGAAGCCACAAGGGATTCAACTCCAGGGTTGACAAGAGAAGGCAGAGGAAGTGGTGAAACAAACAACTTAATGGAATGATCGCCCTTAGGAGAATGGCTATAAAAAGGAAGTGACTCTCAAAGGTGACATCCATGGAGACAAAACTAGTGCCACTTATGTCTTTGAGAGCTAGGAACATGAACATAACATGTGCAACCAAAGACACATAAAGGAATATGAAACACTCCACCCTTAGGGAAGAACACAACAAAGGGAGATTTGAACCCCAAGATTCGAGAAGGCATGCGATTAATAAGATAGGTAGTTGTCATAACTGCATCACCCCAAAATCTTACTAGAACATGGAAGGCAAAAAAGATGCTCTTGGCTACTTCAACAACATGTTGATTCTTTCTCTTTGCCACTCCATTTTGCTATGGAGTGTAGGGACATGAACTCTGATGTATAACCCCAAACCTCTCAAAATATGAAACAAGATCCTTCTCAAAATATTCCTACGCGTTGTTTGATCATAATATTTTGATGAGGGTATCACATTGGGTAAGCACAAATTCAAGAAATTGCTTCACAAGTTTGGGTAACTCAGCACGAGAATGCATAATGTAAAGCCAAGTGTAACGTGAAAAATCATCAATAAACAGAATAAAGTATTTATAACCACCCATGCAAGGTAAATGGTATGGCCCCCACACATCAGAGTGAACAATATGAAAAGGAATTGTGGATCTTTTATTATGTGCAGGATAAGAGTTTCCACAATGCTTTGACAACTCACATGACTCACAATGTAGATTTCACAACTTAATTTCCTTAAACAAAGTTGGAAACAAATGACTCAACGAATAAAAAACTTGACCCAATTGATATTGACATAACATAATATGACTGATTGACTCTAACACATTAGAACCAAAAGCAACTTTCTGAGCTGATACTTGACTTTGCTTAGGAATATCCAACAACTATATCCCATTCGTCTTATGGCCACTTCCAATCACCTTCTGAGATTTCATGTCCTGAAAAACATGGTAAGAAGGGAAAACAGTTACATTGCGGTTCAAGGTTTTTTTCAAATTACTTACTGAAAGCCGGTTCATATTTAATTTAGAAACATGAAAGACTGAAGATAAGGTGAGGTATCGAAAGCTTTGATGTTTCCCTTTTCCGAAATAGGGGCAAGGGAGCCATCAACAAGGGAGATCTTGTCTTGGCCAGATAAAAGACAATAAGTAGAAAATAAATGGGACTCACTAGTCATATGGTTTGAGGTTCCAGAATCAATTATCCAATGGGTCCTGTGATTACTTGTGATAGAAGCGGTTTGTAGTAGCACAAATACCTGAATGGGCATAGGAAAAAGAGGATATTTCATGAAGAAGTACTAGTTGTAGTAGTAGATTCTAAGTGGTTGATGAGTCATCCATACTTCTCATACTTTTCTTCAACATCAGCAAGCTGTTCTCCCATTGATTTCTCATCATTGGAACCCTTTTCAACCTCATAAGAGGCAGCTACATTGTCATTGCCACTTTCCCAGTCCCACTCTTCTTACCATTATTGTTGGAAGCTCTAGATGTAGCTTCCAATAGGTATCCTTCGTGTGCTTAGGTTTCTTGCAATACTCATACTACATCTTTCTTTTTAGTACCGACCCTTGGCTTCATCCCAGCATTGGCAAAGTGATTCGTTGAGACTTTTGTAACCTACACTTGTCTTTGACTCTCCTCACTACTAACCATGGCATAGGCTTGGGATAAAGTCACTTTGTCTTTTGCTATAAATATTCTATCAGACAATATCATACTCGAGATTGAGTCCAGTGAGAAACTCGAAGACCCGATTTCTCTCCACTAACATCTTATGAGTCTTGGCATCTTTAGTACATTCCCACACAATAGTCTCCATCAAGTAAATTGGTTGCGAAAGAGATTTCAGCACAGAGAAGTAAACAACCAAAGGTTTCACCCCTATCTTAAATTATTCACATCATTCTTTAGTTTGTATGACCATTGACATTCAACTTCTGGATATAGGTCTTTGTAACACAGTTCTACGCCTCTTTTGCAGTCTCCATCCACAAGTAATGGTAACTGGAATATGAGGTTGCATGGAATTCACTAATCAACCTATTACAGTGTAGTTCTTTTGCATCCACCTCTCATAGGTAGTAGGGTCATCCTTCGTAGGTTTTTTCTTGGTTCCAGTGATGTATCCTCATTTCCCTCTTCTACATACATGGATCTTTATAGATTGAGACCATGCCAAACAATTGGTTTCATCCAGCTTCACTGAGGTTACTGCCCCCAACAGTCTCCACAGACCCTCCTTAACCAGGTCTAAGATCTGTGGAGTGTTTCATCTCACCTCTAATTTGCTCCATTGGCCAAATGAAGACAAACAGAAATCAAAATAGGATGTTACTAGTCAAGACATACTGCCTCAAGGCCCAAACTGCTCTTCAAACATCCGAATTAGGGATTTCACCAGACTCGACAAAATGGAAGAAAGGGAGAAAAGTCTAGCCGCTCCTACTAGAGGCACCAGAAATCTTTCCAACTCGGGTCGATCTCAAAGACAATCAAAGCGCTTCTATTCTAGTCCCAAGTACTTGCTAGGGTTTTCGGGAAGCTCTCCAAGAACATTCCTTGGGCCCCAAATAAGCATTGCAATCTTCTCCAAATACCTCCTCTAACTGGGATGAATACATGCTATTTAATTAACCAATCAATTCTCCATACAACCTGTGTATGGGATTAAAGAGAAGAAAAAAGAGTGTAGGTCTGCTACTTTGATACCAAGTTGTAGATCCCACCTGCAATAAAAATAGAAAAAATTGGAAAAGAAGAAAAAGATCGCAGAAGTTGGAAGAGATAGAAGTAATGGAGGAAGAAGATGGAAGAAAAAGGAAGAAGGAAGAGAGTAGTTCGATCCTTCTCTCCAGCCCCTAAAGATATCTTTTATTCTTTAATAGTAATCTGAGTACAATTACATGAATACCCTCAACAGGGCGGCCAGCACTAAAACAATAACAAAAAAGCAGAAAGCAGGCCCATAACTATGGTCCACTACTGAAAAACGTAAAACATAAACATAACTAAATAAAAAGAAATAAACTAAGGCCCATTCGACCCATCATCTCTACAGCCTGTTGAACCTGTTAGTCTTAGTTATGACTATAACAGTCATTCCATGGCCAATTGTAGTTCTAGAGAAAATTGTAACCAAGGAGTCAGGATTGCTGCCTAACTTAGAGTTCCTATGAGAAGAACTAGCCTCCGGAAGTGGAAGAATAAGAAGAGAATTTGAATGGAAAAAGAGAGAGAGAGATTTGGGTTCAACAGTTCATGACATGAGTTTTTGCCAGCACTTTATAATGTTACATCTGAATTACATTCACAGATCTATTCCTTTCCTGCCATAACCTGTTGCTGATGTGGCTTTGTTGGTATGGCTTGCTGGGAAGGCCATTCCTCATGTGGGGGTACTTGGTGATGGGGTTATTCCTGAGCTTAATTGTCTCTATTGGTGGCCTAACAGGTCCCCACGTGTTCAAATCAACCTCATCCACAAGGTTTAGATGTTGAAACTGCTGTTGGTGCTTATCATAAGGCTTCCATGTTGCACCATCAGTACCAAGGTGTGTCCAAAACTCCAAATAACCAAAGTTTCAGGTATGACATGCTGACCTTTCTGTAGAGAAGATGGGCCGAATGGCCTATAGGCTGTTTATCCTTCTTTATTTTTTATGTTATTTGCTGTAATGGGCCTTAATCTGGGCTTTATTCTTTCTTGTGTTATGTTTTTTAATTTTTTGCCCAACTAGGGGCCTCTCTGTAAATTATTAAAGTTTAACTTAATGAAATAGAATTAGGGGTGTAAGAGAGAAGGTTATGTTTGAAAATCTCTCTCTGAACCCTAGTTGCTGCCACCTTCTTCTTCTTCTTCTCTCTTCTTGAAACCTGGTTTCTGCTACTTTCTTTTGATTTTCTGCAACTTTTTAAATAGTCCTTTCTTTTCAAAAGGCTGTTTTTCTTCTTGGTATCAGAGTAGGCTCGACTTTTCTCTCTTTTCACCTCTTTTTCCCCATACATAGTGTGTATGGAGAACTGAATCGTATGAATAGTTAATTTCAGCCCAGTTGTTGGTGGTTTCTGGAGAGAAGGGGACTGGTTTTGTTGTCCTCCTGACAGATTCAAGTGTGTTGGCCGAAACCCTAATTTTTTGGAGAAATCTGATTGCGGGCCCCACAGGGAGTTTGATCTGGGTGCTCAGTGATTGAAGGTCTTCTCATCCTTCATCTTGAAGATCGAATCAAGTGGATTGGTGTTCTGTGAAGTCTACAAGGAGTGGTTGAGATTTCTCTGTTTCTCCCGGCTTCAGTGTGTGACGCAGGTAGTTGGTACGTTTGCATAGAGGTTCGCTCACAATACAGTTTTTGTTCTGTCTTCATTTGTATTCAAAGTTGTTAGAAGTTATTTTTGAAGTATTTAAGAAGATGAACCCTTCAGAAGTTGATAACAAACATGTTGAATCCGGACAAGTTCCGGGAGCCTCTGTAGACTCTCTACTGTCTGTGACCACCGTCAAGCTGGATGAAACTAATTATCTGGCTTGGTCACAATCAGTAAAAATTCATATCTGTAGTAGAGGCAAATAGGGTTTTATCTCTGGGAGCAAGAAGGCTCCTTCTGAAGATGATCCATCATATGAAAAATGGATGCAAGAAAATTATACTGTTATTGGATGGCTTGTAAACTCAATGCAACCGCAGATTAGTCAGCGCTATTTGTGGATGAATTTAGCAAAGGAAATTTGGGATAGTGTTGCTGAAACCTATTCCCATAAATTAAATGTGGCCAGGGTTTACAAGTTGAGAAGTGATGTGAAGAATTTGAGACAGGGGGAGAAACCATTAACTGTGTATTTCTCAATACTGAAGTCTTTATGGCAAGAAATTGATTTGATAGAAGCTGTAGCCTGGGACACCACTAATGATGCTGAGACCTACAGGAAACTTGTTGAGAGAAACAAGGTGTTTGAGTTTTTGACAGGGTTGAATCCAAAGCAAAATATTTTATCCAAGGGTAGTGTTTCACTGTCTCAAGCCTATGCCTTGGTAAGTAGTGAAGAAAGTAGGAGACTTGTCCAGGTCCAAGGGGCTGGTCTAAATGATCACTTTGCTAATATGGAAGTGAAACCCAAGGGAGTTGCAGGGACTCCAAGTAGCTCAGGGAAGAAAGAAATTATTTGTGAGTATTGTAAGAAGCCAAAACACACTAAAGACAAGTGTTGGAAATTGCACCCTGAGCTTCTTCCTCTTCGATTCCAAAAGAAGTCTAATAATATGAAGGCAGAGAGTGCCAATATTGCTATTGGTCCAGATAATGACAGATACCAAACTGAAGAGATGACTACTAGTGAGCAGTTACCAACTATGAAGGCATAATATGAGAAGTTTGGGAGGACAATCAGTCACCTAGAGGGTGTGGCCTCTTCTTCCAACCCTCCAGGAAATTCAACATCTTCTGCATTTGCTCATTTAGGTATATGGGCTTTTGCCAATCATGCAACCATTTCAGGTAATCGTAGGATCCCTTGGATTATTGATTTTGGTGCTTCTTATCATATGACCAACCTTTCCACTTTGTTTGTTTCTTATGGTTTACTTCTTGGTCGTGACAAAATCACCCTAGCCGATGGCTCTCTTGCCCCTATCTCCGGCAAGGGAACCATCAAAGCTACGGATTCCTTAGTACTTTCTTCTACTCTTCATGTACCCAAGCTAAATACAAATTTGTTATCTGTAAGTAGCTTAACTAAGTCATTGAATTGTTGTGTAACCTTCTTTCCTTCCTATTGTGTTTTTCAGGATCTGGAGTCTCAGAAAGTGATTGGGAGTTTCTATGAGGCGAATGGAATATATCTACTAGACACTCCTGGACAGAGCCATGAACAACCTGGAAAATTTGCTTTTGGGTCTACATCTACAGAGTCCATATTTCGAGTCATGTTATGTCATTTTCGTTTGGGTCATCTTTCTTTTTCTGCATCGAGTCATTTATTCCCAGAACTGTTTAAGGGAATTAGTCTGTCCAGTCTTCATTGTGAGTCGTGTGWRTTGTCAAAACATTGTAGAAGCAGTTATCCTTTGAGTAATAAAAGATCTTCTTCTCCTTTTCATATTGTGCACTTTGATGTATGGGGGCCTTACCACTTACCTTCTATGGGTGACTACAAGTATTTTATCTTGTTCATTGATGACTTTTCTCGGTTCACTTGGATATTTTTGATGAAGTCCCGTGATGAAGTTTCCAGATTTGAGGCAATTCCATGAATTTGTCCTAACCTAGTTTGATACTAGAATTAAAATTTTCAGATCCGACAATGCAAAAGAATATTTTGAGAAAAATCTGACCTGTTATCTCACTGATTTGGGGGTTATTCACCAAAGCTCCTGTGTTAGTACCCTAGAACATAATGGAGTTGCTGAAAGAAAAAATCGACATATTGTTGAAGTTGCAAGAAGTATTCTATTTGCCTTACATGTCCCTACAAAATTTTGGGGTGATGTTGTTCTCACTGCAACCTACCTAATCAACTGTATGCCATCCAATGTTTTGGGTTTTAAGTCTCCCTTCAGTCTTCTTCATCCGGGCAAGGATCTTTTTCCTATTCCTATGTCTTTGGCTGCACTTGTTATGTATATATCCCAAGTGTCCAGAGACATAAATTTAAACCAAAAGCCCACAAGTGTATCTTCCTTGGTTATTCCCCCACACAAAAGGGTTACTGTTGTTTTGATCCGAAGAATGGCACTCGGTATGTCTCAATGGATGTCACCTTTGATGTGCTCTCTTCCTTTTATGATTCTTCTCAGGAGAGGCATTGTCCAAAGGGGGAGAATTTGTCACAGTTCTTTGCTTTTCCCCTTCTTGTCCCAGTTCAGTCTTCTGTTGAGACTCTTCCTCCTTCAAATGAGTCAAGGGAGGATCAGTCATTTCATTCTCATTCCAGTGTTCCTATCTCTCCTCCTTTACCTCCTCGTCCTCTTTTTAATCCCAGGTTGTACCAATGGCAGAGAACCAAAAATGAGCAGATTGTTTCCCTTACAACACATGAGCCTCCTGCACTTCCAATCACAGAAGAGACAACAGGTATTGATACAACCCCTTTGGAGTCATCATTCCCAGACCTTGATATCCCTATTGCTATTAGGAAAGGAAAAAGGAAGTGTACTGCACATTGCATTTCCAAACACCTTTCTTATAGTTTGCTCTCTCCTTCATATTTTGCCTACCTTTCTTTTGTTGCTTCTAACCCAATTCCCAGGTTTGTGTCAAAAGCTCTTACTATTCCAGAATGGAGGGATGCTATGAGAACAGAAATTGATGCTCTGCACAAGGATGACACTTGGGAAGTGATTGATTTGCTTGAAGGGAAGGATCCAGTAGGCTGTAAGTGGGTCTTTACTATCAAATATCTTGCTGATGGCACCATTGAAAGGTACAAGGCTAGGCTGGTTGCAAAAGGTTATACACAGATATATGGGATTGATTATCTGGAGACCTTTGCTCATATTGCCAAGATGACTTCTGTGAGAGTTTTGCTATCTCTTGCTGCACACTCAGACTGGCCACTTTATCAACTGGATGTAAAGAATGCACTTTTGAATGGAGAGTTACATGAGGAGGTCTATATGTCTTCCTCCAGGGATGTATGAAACAGATATGAAAGGGAAGGTCTCTAGGCTGAAGAAATCTCTTTATGGACTTAAACAGTTCCCTAGAGTATGGTTTTAAAGGTTTAGGGCTGCCCTTGTTAGCTTTGGCTATGTACAAACATAGTCTGATTATACCCTCTTTATGAAGAGGAGAGGATCCTTGGCCGTTTACTTGATTGTATATGTTGATGATATTGTTGTGACTGGTGTGAGATCAAAGATCTGGGGGAATTGAGATACTTTCTTGGCATATATGTTGCTAGATCCAAGGATGGGATACTTATCTCTCAGAGAAAGTATGTACTTGATTTGCTCTTTGAAACAGGGAAGATGGGTGTTAAACCAATTGCTACTCCTATTGATATGAGTCATAAACTCTCTGCTTTAGATGGATTATTGTTGAAAGATAAGGGAGCCTTGCATAGACTACTTGGAAAACTTCTCTATCTATGCATGACTCGCCAGACATTGCATATGCTGTTAGTTGCATTAGTCAGTTCATGCATGCTCCCAGGGATACTCACATGGTAGCAGCAGAGCGGATTCTGTGTTATTTGAAGGGTTTCCCTGGAAAGGGAATTCTATTTGCTAAGCATGGCCATATGAAACTTGAAGCCTACGCAGATGCTGATTGGGCCGGAAACATTCATGACAGAAGATCTACCTCTGGGTACTGTAGCTTGGTGGCAGGTAATATTGTTTCTTGGAGAAGCAAGAAACAATCAGTTGTTGCCCGATCTTCAGCCGAAGCTGAATACAAAGCCATGGCTCATGGAGTTTCTGAACCACTGTGGCTTAGATCCTTGATGGAGGAACTGGGTATTGAGCATGATAAGCCAATGATGTTATATTATGATAATCAGGCTGCCATCAACATTGCTCATAATCCAGTGCAACATGACAAAACTAAACATATTGAAGTTGACAGGCACTTCATTCGAGAAAGAGTGGCTTCTGGAGAAGTGTGTCTACCTTTCATCACTTCTAAAGGACAGTTAGCTGATTTCCTCACCAAGGGCATTCCCAAGGCTAAACTTCAGCATGATACTGGCAATCTTGGCATGATTGACATCTATGCTCATCTTGAGGGGGAGTGTAGAGAAGATGGGCCAAATGGCCCATAGGCTGTTTATCCTTCTTTATTTTTTATTTTTTATGTTATTTATTGTAATGGGCCTTAATCTGGGCTTTATTCTTTCTTGAGTAGTTCAATCACCGTTTTCCTCTCATAAAAAAAACTGAGGTAATGTAGGACTGCTGAGAAGTCTACCTGTGTAAGGTGGGAGTTTGAGGAAAGCAAAATCTCTAACCTGGTATACAACCTGTTGATGCTTGGCATCATAGGCCTTCTTTTGAGTTGTTGGGCCCGTAGGAGATTAGCCTTAACTTCTTGAAGTATAGCATCTCATTGTAAGAGGTGATCCTCTAATGTAGCCACAGTGGTGGACCCCTTCTCATAGGGAACAATGGGAGGTGGATCCCTACCATACAAGGTTCTAAAGGGTGACATTCCAGCTGGGATATGGTAGGTGGTATTGTACCACAATTCAGCCCAACACCATTTCATCCATTGCTTGGGTCGATCATTAGAGAAGCAACATAGGTAGGTCTCCAAACAATGGTTGACTACTTCGGTTTGTCCATTTGTTTGGGGATGATAACTAGTTTATTTCATCAGCCAAACCCCTTGAAGGCAGAAGAATTCTTCCTAGAAGCGTCTCAAGAACACTGGGTATCTGTCTGATATAATAGACCTTGGGTTATCGTGAATTAAAGCAACCTCTTTGTCAAAGACTTTAGCCATCAATATTGCGCTATATGGATGCAGAAGGCCTATGAAATGGCTTTATTTGGTGAACTGATCAACTATGACCATAATAACTGATTTTCCTACCAATACTGTCAAATCGAAGACAAAATCCGTGGATATATCTTCCCACACCTGAGTGGGGGTGGGCAATGGTTCTAAAAGACCAGAAGGGGAGGGGGCGAGTTTTGACTTTTGTTGTTGACAGACACTGCATGCTACAACATATGCCTAACTTGCGATGCTAGCCATTTGTATGTTTGCAGGACTCCTGAGTATTCCCATCTGGAGAGGCGTGAAAAAGTTCAAAAAACTGTTGTACGTGTACCTAATTACTAGGAATCACTATGTGACCCTGAGTATTCCCACCTGGGCCCATTTGTTTTTAACGGCCTTCATCTCTTTATTCAATTCATTTCACTTCAGAGTCTGTCGATGAGAGGGAAAATGGGTCTAGATACTTGCATGGGCTTGCACTCAGGCTGCCTGGACAAGGTATCAATAGAACAACTAGTGGCCCCAGCTTGATATTCAATTTGGTAATCACCTAGCAATTTGGATTTTCATTTTTGCTGTTGAGTAGATAACACCTATTGTTCCATGAAGAGCTTCAATTTGATAATCACTACCATCAATTCCTTCATGCACAGACCTTGACGTGGCTTGGGATGACAATGCCTTCACTATGGGCCTTCCCTCTGGCATTAACAACGCCCCCATTTATTTGAGGCATCAGACTCACTCAAAGTCTCCTTACAGATATCAGGTAACACTAAAGTTAAAGATTCAGAAGGTCAAAAGTTTGCTGGGCTTCCAGCTTCCCTGGACCATACAAAAGAATTTTTCTTGAGGAGCCTTGTTAGTGGAGCTGGTATTAGGTTGTAGTTCTGAATGAACCAGCGGTTGTAACCTGTGAGACCAAGGAACCCTCTGAGGTCCTTAACCATGGTCAGGTAGGGTCACTTAGTCATGCAAAAAGAAAAAGAAATTGTGTCACTAGAAAGTTTTAAATTGGTAGGAGAGGAGTTCTTGTTTTCAATGGACATATGGTCTATTGAAAATTTTAACTTATTGATTTTAAAAATGTTATACTAGAAATGTTTTGCTTTAAGTTTATTGTTGATATATACATACATATAAAATATTTATATTTATAGATGTGAACAGATTTTGGGTTTCGGTTGGATTGGGGTGCTCAATGTCTCAACCCTAACCTGACCCTAAATTAAGTTAGTTTCATATTTTTCAACCCTAACTCGAATTCAAATTTCAACCAGAACCAACACAACTTTTTTGAGTTGGGTTTGGGATAACATGATCCTAGTTGCACCTCTACTATAACTTGAAGTTACTGCTGTTAGCAAAACTGTTTTAGGATGGAAAATAACCCAGAAATAAAAGAAGAAGAGAGAAGAGGGAAGAAGAGGGAAGAAGAAATGCCTTGATGCCTATAACAGTACAAGAAAACATGAAGAAAGCAAAAAAAAACAACAAGATAACTGAATATATGGGACCACAAGTAAACATTATCAGGTCTGGCCCACTATATCGCTATACTCCCCCTGAAGTTGGGAATAGATGTTGATCATTCCCAACTTGTGCAAATTTGATTCCAATTTGACTTTGGTGAAGAGATCGGGAAGCTGCATATTAGAGGCAACATATGGCAAGCAGACATCTTGAGAAGCAACTTTCTCTCGGATGAAGTGGCAGTCAACCTCAATATGTTTAGTTCTGTCATGCTGGATTGGGTTGTGAGCAATATCAATGGCAGCTTGATTTCCTCAAGAAGAAATCTCAGCCATAACACTGCAGCCACAACATGAGTGATGGACCTATACTCTGCCTCAACACTTGAACGAGCAACAACATATTATTTTCTGCTACGCCAACACATTGACCCAATCAACATCAATATACACCTCAATTTTCATATGATCATTGTTCTTAAAGAGTATGCCATGACATGGACATCTTTTCAAGCAAGGATTCTTTCCACAACCAATAGATGAGTGGTTCTAGTAGAATGCATGTATTAGTTGACAACACTAATAGTACAAGAGATGTCAGGACGGGTAAGACATAGATAAAGGAGCTTTCCTACCAGCCGATGATTCAATTCAATGGGTGTGTCTACTGGTTTAACTCCTAGTTTCCTACTATCCTCAAGGAGATCAATGACATATTTCCACAACCAATAGATGAGTGGTTCTAGTAGAATGCATGTATTAGCTGACAACACTAACAGTATAAGAGATGTCAGGATGGGCAAGACATAGATAAAGGAGCTTTCCTACCAGCCGTTGATTCAATTCAATGGGTGTGTCTACTGGTTTAACTCCTAGTCTCCTAGTATCCTCAAGGAGATCAATGACATATTTCCTTTGTAAAATGAAGATATCATGTCTAGATTGGGCCACTTCAATTCCCAAGATATATCGTAGGTCACCAAGGTCTTTCAATTCAAATTCCTTATTAAACAATTGTTTGAGAGAATCAATCTCACCAGCATTACTATCGGTCACAACAATGTCATCAACATACACTGCAAAAAGGGTAAGGGAAGCATCACTTCTCTTAATGAAGAGAGTATGGCTGGAGTGGTCCTATACATAACCAAATCAGGCTCTTAGAGTGAGCCAATCTAAATCTGTCAAATCAAGCTCTTGGAGATTGTTTTAAACCATATAAAGCCTTTTGCAATTTGCAAACTTTCTTCCCTACAGCTTCATCATAGAAACTAGGAGGTAACTCCATATAGATCTCCTCCTGCAAATCACCATTAAGGAAAGCATTCATGACATCCAGTTGGAACAGAGGCCATGAAAAATTTGCTACAAGGGATAATAGAACCCTAATGCAATTCATCTTGGGTACAAGTGCAAAGGTTTCTAGGTAGTCAATGCCACAAGTCTAAGTATACCCGTTTGCAACTAGTCGGGTTTTATACCTATCAACTGAACCATTTGCGTTATGCTTCACAGTGAATACCCATCTACACCCAATTGGTTTATTCCCTTCTAGCTTGTCTATTAGCTCCCAAGTCTTATTCCTAATGAGGGCATTTATCTCTTCCTCCACTGCATTGTTCTACTAGGTACCACAAGAACTTCTTGGACAGATCTAGGAATAGATACAACAGAGGTAGTTGCCAAGTAGGACCTATAGGATGGTGAAAGATAACCATAGGTGATAAACTGAGATAGTGAGATATGCAATGGGCAGTAAATGAAGTGCACCAACACTTCCCTTTGCAGACTGCAATGGGATGATCAAGATCATTTGGAGGAGGTAAGGAATCAAAAGTTTGAGTGATGTATCAACAGGCAAGGTGGAAGTACTTGAATCTGGAACTGCAAAAGTCTTAGGAACTTGCCTGGACTACTTATGAGCACCAAAATCAACTTGCCTCCACCTTTTGTGAAAGACCCTCAACTCCTTACACCTCTGACAAGCACCCTCATTACACAACTCTCCTTCAAGAATAGGAATATGCAGAGAAACTTAAAGACTAGGAACATCCCTCTCACTACTCTCCCCCGATAAGAAACACCTGGGTAATAAGGTACATTCTCAAAGAAAGTAACTTCCATGGACACAAATTGAGCCAAAACGAGGATCATAGCAGCAATATCCCTTTTGATTTTATGCATAACCAAGGAATATACATTTAGGAATATACATTTATTAGCCTTAGGATCAAACTTAGAACAGTGAGGTCCCAAATTTTGAACAAAACAAGCACACCCAAAAAGTTTAAGAGGGATGGTATACAAATCTTTCTTAGGATGCAATAATGTAAAAGGAGCTTTCATATCCAAAACACGGGAAGGGACTCAGTTGATGAGATACACAGCAGTATGAATACCATCCCGCCAAAAAGCGAATGGGAACATTAGAATTCAGCATAAAGCTTTTTGCAACTTCTAGGATATGTCTATTTTTTCTCTTAGCCACCCCATTTTGTTGAGGTGTATGAGGACATGTACTCTGGTGAACAACCCCATACTCAAGAAAATATGAGTTTAGGTGTTTAGTGAAGTACTCTTTGGCATTACCGGATCTGAAAATTTTTATTCTAACTTCGAATTGAGCGAGAACCATTTGATGAAAAGCACAAGTTAAAGTGAGAGTCTCATCTCAAGAATGCATAAGATAAACCCATGAGAAATGGAAATAATCATCAACAAACAATAAGAAATACTTATATCCCCCCATAGCAAGAATATGATATGGCCCCCACACATTAGTGTGCACAGTTTCAAAAGGAACATTACTTCTTTTATGACTTAAAAAACAGAGTGATCTACAATGTTTTGCAAGCTCACAACTCTCACATTGCATAATAGACATTTGAATTGGCTTAAATAATGCAGGAAGGATGCTTTTCAAAAACCAAAAAGACAAATGATCCAAATGATTTTACCAAAGAATAACCTGACTCACAAACTTAGAAACAAAAGACTTCGCAACTCTTTTTATCACTTCGAAGTGGGTGTTCATGTAGGTAGATTCCATTCATCTCATGGACAGTCATATGGTCTAATGCAACTCTGATATTTCCTTTTCTAGAAATAGGAACAAGAGAGCCATCAGTTATAGATACTTTATCTTTGCTTGAAGACAAATTATATGAAGTGAATAATGAAGACAAGCTAGTCATATGGTCTAATGCAATGGAGGCTATAATTCAAGTAGCATGAAAAACAGTGGCTCTTGTACTTGAGTGGGCAAGAGCTAAAGTAGAGGAAGGAGGAGCAGTGGTGGTAGTGGTAGGCCGGGATGATCCTATAAATCTAGCTTCATTCTCCAACTGTGTCAAAACTGCCCTGATTGCATCTAAGGCCTCCAAATAAGTAGATCGAGGTTTAAGAAGGGAAGAACCATTTGATGTAATAACTGCATTTGCATTTTCCTTCTTATTCATGAATCTTTCTAGTATAAGGTTGGTGAAGCTTCCAACAAGTGTCTTTTGTGTGCCTATTGCCTAGGTTTCTTGCAGTACTCACAAAACACCCCCTTTTTTCCTTCATTCTTCATCTCTTTCTCCCAGTCACCACCATGCTTCTGTCTTGCAGCTGCTAATGTTGCCTCCCTTTGATAATTTTGCAACATAACCTTCCTCCTACTTTCTTCACTATGCAAAAGGGAGTAGGCTTGGGTCAAGGTAACAGTTTCCCTAGTGAGAAGTTGCTGTCTAACAATGTCAAAATCAGAATTCAAACCCTCAAGAAACTCAAAAACTCTGTTTCTTTCAACCAACTTGTTCTAAGTTGCTGCTTCCTATTGCTTTCCTACTCAATTGTTCAAGGTGATCTATCTCATGCCATAATGATTTCAGAGTAGAGAAATAAACCAATACAGGTTTCTCCCCCTGCTTCAGATTGTTCAAGTCACTTTTCAACTCATAATCCCTAGCCACGTCAAGTCGCTGTAAGTCTCTTTCATATTTTCCCAAATATCCTTGGTTGTCTTTGCCCAAAGGTAATTTTTGCTAATATGGGGCTGCATTGAGTAGTACATCCATGTCATCACAAGATAATTCTCTTGAACCCATTTTGCATAAGTAGTGTCTTCCTTGGCTGGTTTCTTAGTGTCTCCAGTTATAATCTAACTTCCCCTTCCTCCAATGGCCATCGTGGTAGATTGAGCCCAATGCAAGTAGTTTGAACCATCAAATTTGATTGTGGTGATCTGAAAAGGGTTGTTATCACTTATAAGTCATACTAACAGCGCCTCTAGCACCTTCTCCAGCAGATTTCTATTCACTCCCAAATAACTCCATGCTGGACTCAACACAGAGAAGAAAAAGAACATAGTCGGCTCCTCTTTTGAATACAAAAAATCCCCCAAAACTGAGAATAGGGACAACAATCCAATAGATTTATTGTTTTAAGAGAAAAACCCTAGTAACAGTCTTGGAGAAAGATGAAAAAGAGCAGCTGCTCCTCACAGAACCCTATCTCCTGTTACAAGTCTTCAGGAAAGTTGAATAACCACCCAGAAATTGTCTGGGTGGCACCTTCAATCTGAGATTTAAGCCCTAAACTCACTTGAACTTAAGTTCTCTGATTCTTCCTAACTGCTGGGCAATCTCCAAGAACAGAATTGTCTTAGGCAAGCTTTGAACTCCACCAATCTCCAAGAATCAGGCCACAAAGAGAGATAAATTTCCAGTCCTAAGAAAATCTCATGCAGCCGGCTAGGAAGAACTTACATGAGATTCACGAATGACGAGCAGAGCTAAGCCTGCTCTGATACCAACTTGAAGTTACTGCTGTTAGCAGAACTGTTTTAGGATGAAAAATAACCCACAAATAAAAGAAGACGAAAAAGAGAAAAGAATAGAAGAGATATGGGGGCAGAATGTTATGTTGCTGCCATCCTAAGCAGTATTTTTTTTTGTGTTTAACATAACATAAAGTGAAAAGACAGAAATTCCCTGCTGCCTATAACAGTACAAGAAAACGAAAAGAAAGCAAAAATAAGCAACAAGATAACTGAATATATAGGACCACAAGTAAACATATCAGGTCTGATCCACTGTATCACTACACTATATTACCATTATAGCATACTTTTCTCTTACTTACATGTGTGCAATTACAATCTTACATTCAACAACTTGGATGGTTTGTCTTGTGCAGTTAGGTCATGGTGATTTCTCTGCTGCAAATACAAAAGTTCTGCGAATGGTAAACACCTTGGCAGTTGATAATGAGGCAAAGCATACTATAGAGGCATTACGAACTGAATTGCAGAAAACTAAAGAGAAATTGCAAGCTGTTGAAGAATTGAAAGGCCAGTCAGGTATGCACGAACCCTTCTTGTCTAATAGCAAAGAATTATGACACGTATTCTCCTTTTTGGCCATGCTTTGATGAATCTTATGGCACTTTTATCTGTTTATTGTTGTGAGCTTTCATTTATTTTCTTTTTGGAAATTCTTTTGAGTGAATGTTATTTACTTGAATATCTTGGGTTGCAAGTTGCAACTTGGGCCAGGCTAGCCTGAACCTAACTTGAAAATATCAGGCTGGGTTGAAGGTTGGTTTTGGTTTGGATTGAAAATTATGAACCTGACTTAATTCAGGTTAGTTTAGGGTTGATAATTAGTTTGCTAAAAATGTTGCATTGAATGCAGCTTTTCTTTAGAGGACCAAGCATATAGAAGTAGGCTTCCACTTTGTTAGAGAAAATGTACTTGGTGTTAAACCTGCCTGTTCTGTGAATTCTATGGATTAGTTGACTGATTTTTATACTCAAGGATTAAGTTGGGAAAGAGTAAACTATATTGATTGATTAATGAAAGTTATCTCTTTTGGACAAGTTGGGGTATATGGAGTATGCCCCCCAACTAGGGGAATTTATGTCATTTTATCTGTAATTGTGTTTAAATTGTGCTTTAATTTCTAATCCCCACAATTATCATGGATTGAAGTATCATTGTAATTTATGATTAGAATCCTACAAAGTTCAGCCTTTTTAACTCACCATTGAGGCCAGTTGGACAGTTTGACCTGTGACCCACTCATGATTCCAATGTGCTAACTTATAGATTGGAAATACTTTGAAAACAGTTGTCTTAGTTAGTGATCAATTGATTTGGGTGGTTGAAACATTGGTCTGCATGACCCTCTTAGGGTCTTACATGTAATAGTAAATATTTTACCTTATGATATTTGATTCCTTTTGGGATGGGGGTCGATCATATGTTACTCCACTTATATTGAAGTCTTTCTTTTCTTCTTCCTCTTTTGTAAATTAAACAAATTAATAATTTTTGCAGCAGTAAATAAAAGTGCAGATTTTATTAGTTCAAACTAAAAAAATTATTAGTTTTGTTCTTTCAACTACATGTAGCAAAAATGTAGAGAAGCTTGAATTCTTCTGTAGATATGAGACTAACTTAAATAAGGAGCTACTATAAAGACTTTATGATGTGGGTCCCATTTTTTTATCAAATAGGTTGTTGTTTGCAAATTAAACTTGATTTAATTTTTTTAAAATATATAAGAAACCAAAATCAAATTTATCATATAAGGATAAGTTGTGAATCTCAAATGATATAATAAATGGTGTGTGCCCATTCTTCTAGATAAAATATGGTCTCTTAAGTCAAATAAAAATCTATCAAAATACCAAATAAAAAACCTAACCTAAAATTTTAATATAAATGATTTAAAAAATTGAAATAGCTTAGATTAGTGGCTTTATACTTAGTACAAGGGGTCATTCCTAGTTGTAATATTGTTTTTGTTTATTGCAAACTTGTCAAATAATTAAAAATAGCTATGCTAAATATCAAAATCATAGTTTTCGGAGTGAAGGTAAGGTTAGGCAACAATGGGCACCTTGTCACCTAGTTGTCTAGGTAGGCACCTAGGTGTCTCCTAGGTTTTTTTTTCTTATGTTTTGTAAATAAAAACCTTGAATTCTAGGGTAATTCTCTAGGTTCTATGGTAACCAGTAACCATCTTTCATTAGTAATTATCAATAATCTTCATCAAAAATATAAATTTCATATTATGACATAGAATCAAGTCATCAACATATATTCAGGCTAAGCACCTGAATCACCCCAAAGTGGTGACTTGTGTCCCTTTTTCTATCCCCCAAGTGTTTGAATTTAGTTACAATTAAGATCAATCTTAGAAAATGTGGAGAGATTGGGCCAAATGGGCCCTAGCCCAATTCTATCTTATTGATTAGTTCTTCTTGTTATTTGTTCTTAATGGGCCTTAGTTCTCTTTAGGTTTTCTAAGTATGCTGATGTGGCGGACACCTACTTAACGGAAAACTTGTAATTTATGTAATCTTAATAAGATTAATAAAAGATTAGAGAGAAGAAAGTGGAGATTATTGAACTCCTTTTTTCTCCCTTCTTCTCCATTCTCTATTCTTCTTCTCGTTGGCTTCTTCTCAAAATATTCCTTTGCATTATCAGACCAGAATATTTTGATCCGAGTATTAAATTGGGTAAGAATAAGTTATTGAATTTTTTGAAAATTTCATAAGGTAAATCCAGGTGTAATGACAAAAATCATCAATAAAAAGGATGAATACTTGTAACCCCCATAGCAGATAAATGATATGGCCCCCACACATCAAAGTGCACAATATGGAATGGAGAAACTGATCTTTTATTACTCACCGAAAAGGTTTGTCTATAATGCTTTGCAAGTTCATATGACTCACAATGAAGACTCGATAGGGATATTCCCTTAAACGTTTCTGGAAACAAATGACTCAATGCTGAAAAAGAAAAATGATCAGATAGATTCCAAAGCTACTCCAGTAAGTAGTCTAGGATTCAATCAGAGATGTCTAGCAAATATATTCCATTCGCCTCATGGCCACTCCCAATCGTCCTCTGAGTTTTCAGGTCCTGAAAAACACAATGAGTAGGAAAGAAGGTTACACTGCAATTCATTATTTAGTTAAGCTACTAACAGATGAAAGGTCAGTGTTATGTTTGGAAACATGAAGGATAGAAGACAAAACAAGGGAGTCAGAGGCTATAATATCTTTTGCCAGAGATGGGAGCAAGAAACCCATCGGCAAGGGAAATCTTCTCTCTACCAGAGAGGAGCTGGTATGAACAAAAAAAGTTAGATATTTTGGTCATATGATCTGATGCACCGGAATCTATAATCCAAGGAATTCTACGATTACCTAAGACTGTAGCATGATTTGTAGAAGCACAAATGCCTACATGGGAAAATGTAGATGTAGAGGTGTTGCATGAGGAGGAAGCTACAACAGTAGTCTCCAAGTGATTAGCGTCCCATATCTTTCAAATTCTGCCTTCAAGGCTGCTAGCTACTCCACACCAGATTTTTCAACACTTTCTCTATTTCCACCTTTAGATGCTATAGCAACATTTGCATTCTTGGGCTTTCCAGATTGACCACCTTTCTTAAAGTTGTTGTTTCTTGCAATATTCGCATATCACCTCTTTCTTCTCAGTTGGCCCCTTTGTTAAGAGGAGAGATTCCTTAGTGACCCTTCTGATTGTCTATGTTGATGATATTGTGATTATTGGTAATGATACTCGGGAAGTTACTCATCTCAAAAGATTTCTTAACACTGAGTTTGAGATTAAAGACTTGGGTGAACTCAAATATTTCTTGGGAATCAAAGTTGCTAGGTCTAAGGATGGTATCCATAGTTTTCAAGGCGCCAAGGCGAGGTTGGGTGTCAGAGGGGCATCTTGTCACCTAGTCGACTAGGCGGGCACCTAGGCATCGCCTAGTCACCTAGTTCCCTAGGTACCATAGCCATATTTCCTTGATAATTATTCATAATTTTCATAAGAAAAGTATAGAGTTCATGTTAAAGTATAGAAAATCAACATATTCATGAAAAGATAAAAAAGGAGAAGAAAATTCAAAAAATATAGGGGCTGAACCTTTATTTTTGTTATAGGAAAAGAAGAAAAGAAAAATAATGAAAAGAAATTAGTATATAAACACACAAAATGAATATTTTAGTTTAATAGTGCCTATTTTATAATTATAATGTCAAAAAATAAAGAATAAAAAAGTATTTTACAATACATAGTACAAAACTACTTGGTGATTAGGCGAGGCGAGCCTCAAAGGGTGCCTTGTCATTGTCACCTAGGCGTCGCCTTGACAACTATGATGGCATCTTCATTTCTCAACCTAAGTATGTTCTTGATCTTCTTGCAGAGATTGGCAAACTGCGTGCTCGACCAACTTCCACTCCTATAGACCTAAATCATAAGTTGTCAGCTTACAGCTACTGGTGGTGAATTGTTGATTGATCGGGGAGTGTTCTAGAGACTAGTTCAGAAGTTTTATATCTTTGCATGACTAAACCAGATATTTCCTATGCAGTTAGTGTAATTAGTCAGTTCATGCATTCTCTAAAGATACACATTTAGCAGTTGCTAAGAGGGTTCTGTGTAATCTAAAAGGGACTCCAGGGAAAGATATCTTGTTTGCTATGCATGGACACATGAAGTTGGAAGCATACACTGATGCTAACTGTGCTAGATGTTTTGATGATAGGACATCCACTTCAGGTTACTTTGCTATGGTGGCAGGGAACATTGTATCATGGATGAGTAAGAAGTAGTCTGTAGTGGCTAGATCCTCGGCTGAAGCAGAGCACAGGGCAATGGCACATGGAGTTTCAAAACTTTTGTAGTTGAGATTACTTTTAGAAGAATTGGGTATAGATCGGGAGAAGCCAATGATGTTATTATCGTGACAACCAGGCCGCTATCAACATTGCACATAATCCTGTTCAGCATGTTAGAACTAAACACATAGAAGTTGACATACAGTTTATATGGAGAGAGTTGCTTCAGGAGAAGTCTGTCTGCCATTTATTGCTTCTAAAGAATAGTTGGTTGATGTTTCGACAAAAGGTGTTCCTAAAGGAAAGCCGGTTCACTATATAAGCAAATTGGGCATGATTGATATCTATGCTCAGGTTGAGGGGGAGTATAGAGAGACTGGGCCAAGTGGGCCCTAGCCCATTTCTATCTTATTGATTAGTTCCTCTTGTTATTTGTTCTTAATGGGCCTTCAATTCTCTTTATGTTTTCTAAGTATGTTGTCATGCTAATAAGGTGGATGCCCACTTAAGGGCAGATTTGTAATTTATGTAATCTTAGTAAGATTAATAAAAGATTAGAGAGGAGAAAGAGGAGATTATCGAACTCCTTTTTTCTCCCTTCTCCCTTCTCTATTCTTCTTTCTTCTTTTCTTCCTCTTCTGCTATGATTTGAAATATTTGTACTATTTTTTATTGGTTTGAATCACATTTGAAAATTAACTTATTCATGAGAAGAAAATTCGGAAAATATAGGGTTGTGAACGTCGGAAATCGGTTCTTCACTTCATGGCCGAGTAGATGGAGTTGCTACCTATGAAAATAAATAGTTGGGAGTGATGGGCCTCTCGGGTCTGTAAAAAAAGCTCAAATTAATAGTGACTCCTTGTTCTTCAGCCAGGACTAGGCCAATCAAGGTAAGTTGAGAGAGAGAGAAAGGGTAGGGATTAGGCACTCCTATCTCTATTCAATGTGAATGTCAGTTTCTGTTTTTTTTTTTTCCTTTTAAACAATGAAAATTTTGGGGTTAGATTGAGAACCTACATTTCTTGACAGCTTGAAGATGGATGATGACTGTAAACCCCATAAAGTTTGAATAAGGCTTGGATGATGATGATATGAATAGACAAGGAAATATGCAAATTAAATACATAAATCATTCTAATTTGTAAAGAAGGTTTTAACCAGGAAACGAAGTAAAAAAAAAAAGAATCCAATTTCTAGAACATGGTATTCATGTTAGAAAGAATCTATGTAATAAAAATGAAAATATGTCAATTGTCTATAAAAAGAACTAAATTGTACTTGCATAAAAATTATAGTAAATATATTTACATATATAGATATGTATGTGTATGTGTTTTGTGCATTGTATTCATACATACATAAAAACTAAAAAATTATATGTATACTGTAGGCTTACACCTGACCTTTTGAACACCCAGCCACCTTGCCTTCACATTTAGCCTTGACCCTCACAAAGCCCTACAAAAGCAATACTTGTACTAATGACAAATATAGATGATAAAAAATAGCATAACTTTCTCAATATTCATCTGTTCTTTGTGAGACAAGTTTTGGTGTTTCTAAAAAAGTATAGGAACTATACCATTGTAGTCATAATCCCCAAAAATCTCAATAGGTCATGGTAGATCAGGAATCCCAGAACTGCAATTTTCACAATGTTGTTGAAAGATCTGGAAAAAAACAAATAACTTCTAATCACTTGAAAACCTGCATTGAAATTCTTCTAAAAGCAATGCCCTATCAAGGGATATAGAATGAAATAATGAGAAAAGATGGATGTTTTCAATCAGAGAACCTTGCTCTGGTACCAAGTTGAGTTGCTTGGTTGGTTTTGGACAAGATATAAAATGAAATAATGAGAAAAGATAGATGAAGAGAGAAACTAGAAGACGAAGTAGAGAAAATAAGAGACGGCATGAAAATCTTCTCTTCTCATGCCTCAGCATTAGTATTAATAGTAATAGAAAATAGAGTGCTTGTGTTTTGACCAATGAACTCCTGATAATGGTAATAAAGTACTTTTGAAATATGTTGTAGTTTCTAGAAAAATGCTTAATGCAAATATTTGGACATGGTTAATTTATTATTTACAAATAGGAAATATTCTTAATTTTATAGTTCTGCATATGATTAGCAGATGCTGGAAAATTAATTGACTCAGATATATCTGAAAAGCTTACACAGCTTAAAGGGCAAATTGCGACACTTGAGAAAAGAGAAGAAAGGTTAGTGGTCAGCAGACTTTTAGAACTGTGGGCATTGCACTTTTAGTATACTGTCTCTTTGTACTGAGGTTCAAATCTGCACTTGAAACAGATACAAAGCTGTTTTTGCGGAGAAAATCTCAGTTTTCCGAAGGGCTTGTTGCTTACTTTTTGGTTACAAGGTATAATCTAAATCTCAATTACTATTACTACTACTACTACCACCGCCACCACCACAATAAGAAGTCTGCTTTATTCATTTTTCCATTTCAATTTGACGATAATAACTCTCAAATCTGTTCACAATCTTTGTTAGATTGTAATGGATGATCAACTGCGCCCTAATGGAATTCCAGTAACACGGTTTACTCTCCAATCTATTTATGCTCTCAGTGATGATGAGAAACTTGAATTTGATTATGAATCAGGAAACACAAACATTTTGGTAAGATGCTCTTGTTGATGCTCTTGTTGCTGAACTCTGGTAGCTCTTGTTGCTGAACTCATGTGCTGACTTTACTTTTCATTTATATAGGCTAGTGATTATGCTTCCCAGCCTGAGATATCTCAACAGGTATGAAGTATTTTTATTTGTGGAAAATGTTGTTATCTCTATGTGCAACCAAACACCAATTTCACTAGATTGTGGTTGGACCAGTCTGGTGAAGTAGGTGAGATCAATCAATAAGAATAACAAATAGAATGAACAAATAAATACTTGAAATGATGATGAATATTAACAGAATCTTGTGGGATTAAAAGTTGAAACAAAAAATAGGATGAAGCAATCTGGGTATCATCCAGGCAGTTGTGCTTTTAAGGCTCGGTCACCATGGCAACCAACATAAGTACTTCCTATGTAATGCAGAATAGGTTATTATGTGAGATTTTATTGGTTGAGTGGTTAACATAATATGGTGAAGTATATGCTGTAAAATTGATGTTTGATGGTGAAATTTGAAGTGCTTATTATCATATATAATTTCCTAACATGAAAATAAAAAGGCTAAATCCAGAAGTTAATAAAAGGTTGGGTTTGGATTGGATCAAGTTGCCCAAGGAATCAACTCTAACCCAATGATAATCTCTTTCAGTTACTGTTCTCTGGCGATGACTTGTCTGAGACTGGCTCTGGCAATTAGTTTAGACCAGATGAGTCCTGAAAAAAGTCAAAATGAGCCAAGAGAAAGCCTCTGGGCCTGCCCTCGTTTAGATGTGAGGGACAATGTTTTGATCAAGGAAGCTATATGCCAAAGAACTTGGCCGGAAGAGCGGAAATCCAATTTTAAGAAGGGTGGGAACATTTTGAATACATCAGTTGGAGCTAAGGGCATACACACTATCCAACAGAACCAATGTTTAAAATGTCGATGGAAATGTCGCTTACCAAAATATAGGACATATGTCGGAAATGTCGAGGGGAAATATTGTAAAAATTAGAGACATTGTTGAAATATTAATAAATATGTGAAAATATGCAATGATATTTTGTAAAATAAGCATTAATACATATTTCTAGACGATTATCTTATTCCCAACCATTATATAAATCTAAGAAACTAAGATCAATAACAAATTAGTAAATGACGATTTACTAATTTATTATGCATTTTGATCTTTTTACAAGGTTATCTTATATTTTCTTTTCTTATTTTTAATTCTGATTTATTATAAGTTCTAATATATTTATTTCACACTAGAAAATAGAAATACATTTATTCTGATTTTTATAATACATTATGTTTTATTATAAATTTAATAAACTGATTCTCCTTTTTGAAGTATTAAGATTATGATAAATTCTGGTTTCTTATAAAACTTAATGAATTTATTATGATTTTTAAAACTAAACTTATAATAAATTATGATTTAGTATAAATTTAATAAATTCATTCTGATTTTTAATAAATATTTTAAAAAAATACTAACTAGTTAATATTTTATTACTTGAAAAAATATTTTATGTTTTATATTATAAAGTAATTAATTTATTCTTTTGTTTTTATATTTTGTTAATTCTTTTTTATAACTATTTTATTTGAAATATTAAATAGAAATTATTAATGGAATAATTTATATTAATATACTGTATTATAATAATATAATATACTATATTATTAATGTACATTAGTCGACATAATAGGAAAAACTGTTTTTTTTTTTTGTTATTTGGACCAATTTGGTTGACATTTCCGAAATATAGGAAATGTCGACCGAAATAATGTAATTTTTATATTACCATCCATTTTCATGTCGGTGAGCCTCAACATTGACATATGTCAGGCAACATTAACGGCATTTCACAACATTTTAAACCATAAACAGAACAAAGCCACCATTAGGGATGGATCAGTCCCTACGGGAATTGATTGACAATTTGTTTGGGACTTGGGCTTTAAACTGTCTCTCTAAATTCCTGGTCTTGTTATTGGACTGTCTTCTTACTTGAGGAGGAAAAATAGATATAAGACCATTTTGGCATTTCTTTTGCAGATAGAGATATTTATACGGAAGATGAATTCCATTCCAGCCTTTACAGCCAACTTAACTATAGAGTCTTTCAACAGGCGGACACTTTCTTGAAGTCTGAGTATTAGCTGGCTGGCCAATGTAAGAGACTCCTTGCAATAATTTCCCTTCTGTCACCACCCTGAATATATGGGAAAGTAATAAATCGAAATGTACATGTTTTCATTGGTCTTGCTTCGTTACCTATGATGGCACCTTTTCTAATGCCTGCTGTTGACTAATGTCTGCAAAGTTTTAGACATTTTAAATTGAAGCCTGAATGTTTGTTATTCTCAGCGTGTAATTATGATAGTTGATGGTAGGACAAGGTATTGGTGTTGATTTAATGAACTTGTCCCACTGGGCACCATAGATAACTTTATAGGGATTTATTGGTGTTAGCATTTATGATATCCAAGGTAGTGTTTGAATTAATTATCAAAAAAAAGGGTAGTGTTTGAACTAGGAAAGCAGAACGGTTGTAGTGTCAAACATTGCTTTCTTTAAACTTGTGCTTTGCTCATTAAATAGCGTGGTAAAAGAGAGGATACATCGTTTCAGTCCAACAGAATCAGCTAAAAAAATGCAAGCCCGCATGTTTTGCAATTTGATGGGCCACAGAATTAAAAGATCTTGAAACACAGTAAAAAATGCACTCGTCCAAACGAGAAGACAGATCTGACATCCGAAACTGTTCCATCAACGGCAGCAAACTTCCAGCGATAGGATTCGAAAATGTTTCTTGCTAGCTGCAATCTTCGATGCGACAATACAATCCTGTTTTCAGCGTCCATGGCTGAAACACAGGTCTTTTTTATTGGTTGCTGGCAACTGGTTACCAGAATGTTCCCTGATAGCACATGCCAAAGTAGCTTAATGAGAAGGGTGATAGTAAATTTGTAAGCCACATCACAATTACATTTAACCCACCCAAGGGGAGGCAGCTTTCGGGCACAAAGCAGCTAGCTACCCAGAAGATGCTTGTTGAGACAGGAGATTGTGGAAACTGCTAAAGAAGTCTCAGTCAGGTTTTTGCTCATCAAATCTGCTGGGTTACTACCAATTGCATTGAGATGCCAATCATATCTTTCCTTCCAAATTCCCCAACACAGGATGAAATGGAGAGCGATCCATCTTAGCTGGTCCTCACTGGACCCACTAGCAGCAGCAAACCAACTCTCCACCCAATCATCATAAGTACTGAAACTACAGATCCCTAGATCTAGGTGCCATTTGGTACGTCTTTCTTGAAAGATCTTTTGGAAGATTTGATAGCCAAAAGTAGTGGGTTTTATATAAAGATATTGGCAACGAAAAAAGGCAAGTTTCATTTCTAGCTTCTCAAAATAAACTTGAAGTGAGCTTTTCGCGTCTTTTTGGCAGTCTTTAGATGGCTAGATCTCCCCCCAACCAAATGGGGAAAGACGAAAACGTGGGTTGTTGGGCTTCTAAATTGTTAACAACTCATGTGGAAAGACACACCAAATGAGGCCCTAATGTTTAGGATTGTAAGCCAAGCTGCTTGAGCAAAACCACATTCCATAAGCATATGAATAATTGATTCACTAGCAACATTACAAATTAGGCATGAATCATCAGAAGTAATACCTTTCTCCAAGTCTTTGCATAACTACAATCACTTGGTAACTTTTCTAGAGAAATTTTTTAATTTTCGGGGGATCTTTTGTATACTCGATGAGAAGCTACGATTACCAGTGAATTTGCATTGGCACCCTCTAGAGCGTGCCTCACAGCACATCCCAACTGTGTATTGGGAACATCTCCCCATGATAGGTATGGTAGATGTTCCCAATGCACATTGAGATGTGCATGTAGGGTGCGCTTTGTGGGGCACCAATCTGAACTCATTACTAGTATTCAGATCAGATGAGCAGCAATCAAAAAATTCATCATTTTTAGAGAAATCCCAAGAGGAATTAACTTCAATAGGGGAGAACAAGGATCTTATCAAACTAGCATTCCAGTGCTTTGGAGGACTTGAAATGAGCTCAATGACTTTAGACAAAACATAGTTAGGATGCATAGCATATTGAATTTTAAAACCAAAGAAGACCAGGAATCCATTGGTCCTCCCAAATATTGATCAAACTTCCATTCGCTGAAGGATTCATTTAGTAAGCAGATTTTGACCTTCAATAATACTATTCCAAGCCCAGAAAGAATAGTGATGGCAATTGGGCAAATTTGGGGAGGGTTTTGTAAATTTTAGACCCTACTCGACTTCCTAAGCTTCCAACCGGATACTCTAGGAAAGATTAGATCCTTTCTAAGCCTGTGGAAGTTGAGCATCGGGGTAATACTTGCCTTTTATGGATGCTTCATGCCCAAAATGAATTCTTATTATCGATAAGCTTTCATGCAGTTTTAGGTAGAGAAGAGTTAGGTTTAAACATTCAAGTTTTCAAAAACCAAGACCTCCAACATTCTTACTCTTACGGAGATTGGCCCAATTGATCCATCTAATTTCCTTCTCTTTTCTATCCTCCAAAAAAGCAACTTACTCATGACATAGGTAGGGGTGGATGTTACTAAATGATTTAATCATTACTTATCCGCTTGCTTGGTTTAGCAAGGCTTTCTTCCACCCACTCATTCTAGAAAAAGCTTTATTCACCACTTCAAATAGAACTACTTTTTTCTTTCCAAAATTGGTTGGAAATCCCAAATACTGAAGAGGGTGTTTAGCCTCTTTCATCCTTAGCATTCTACTAAGAATCACTCTAAATCTCCTGGGGGTATTCCTCTCACTCCTCTATTTTGTATGAATGTTCTCTCTTCACTAATGAGTAAGTTAGTTCATGAAGGGAGGTTGTCGGGAATTAAAATTGCAAGAGGGTGCCCTACTGTCTCTCATATGATATCCACTGACGATTTAATTATTTTTGGCAAAGCATCCTTGGGGTAATTGGAAACAGTGAATGAAAGAGTCTCTCCAACACTTTGGTGAAAGTTCAGGTCAAGAGGTAAATTACTCTAAGTTACATGTGAAGTTCATTGCTAGGAAGGAAAAGTATTTTGGAGCTCCTCTGTTCTTGGATAGAACAAAAAGGAAGCATTTAGTGGTGTTCTTTAGCGGGTGTGTGATCGTCTTACTGGTGGAAGGCCAATACATTGTCATTTGCTGGCTGCCTTGCTCTTATTAAACATGTTGTGGCTGTGGTTCCATCCTATAATATGTCTACCTTGTCCCTTAGTGTGTGTGTGTGAATATATGGAGCAGTCAATGAGACGGTTTCTTTCGTGTAAGGGTGTAGGTGAGGGATGTCACCCTCCAATTGGTTGGATCACAATCTGTCTTCCAAATATTGTAGGAGGTCTTTGTGTGAGAAGAATGAAATACATAAATGATTCACTTCTTGCAAAATTTATTCGGTGGAGAATCCTTACATAACCTATACCTACTTGGGAAATTATTCCTAAGGAAAAACATTTTTCATATATAATGAGATATTTCATGGGGACCACTCCTAGAAAGGGTGACTGTTGGGTTTGAAAAGGAATTTGTAAGGTGAGATGTGTTGAAAAGGGGGTGTATTATTAGAAAACTTGGTTCTAGAAATACTATTTGGATTTGGGAGGATCCTTAGGTACCCCAGATTAGGGGTGCTCACGGTTCAGTTAATCGAACTGTGAGGCTTTTTTTTGGACTGAACCGGTATTATTGGTTTTTGAAAAACCGGTAATCAAAATTTAACTAAACCAGTCGATTAACTGGTTGATCAGTTTGGTTAACCGTCAGTTCGGTTCGTTGGTTTTTCGGTTTTTTAATTTGTATAATATATATTATAAAAATATATACAAATATATAATAAAAAATTATAAATATATATAAAATATTATATTTTAATTAATAAATAATATATCATATATTATAAATATATATTTATATATAATACATATTTATTAATTGAACCGATCAATTCAAATATAAAATATATAGAAATATATGTATTCCTGTCGGTCTGGTTAACCGTCGGTTTTCTATATTAGTTAACCGAAATCGAACCGATACCTTTGGTTTTTTAAAAACACTGAACCGATCAATTCGATTAACCGATTTTTTTGTTCGGTTTCGGTCAATTTTTTCAGTTGGTTTGATTTTTTGGTTTTTTTTGCTCACCCCTACCCCATATCCCTGACTTCTGCATTCCATTGCAAGAATATGCGACTTGTTGGACCAGAATAGATACTGGAAAATGGATGTGTTGAAGCAGTTGTTTGATCACAATACCATCAGTGCAATGAAACAAGTTCCCATGTCTTTGGTTGTGGATCCATGAGAAGAGTGGTTCCTTTTTGGTCAAATTGGCCTTTAAGTTGATTTCTCCTTCTGGTAGTGACCAAGATGTATTATTTTGGCGCAAGTTCTGGTCTTTAAGTTGCATTTGTATCTTCGAGTTCAGCTTTTTCAATGCCTTGTTGAAGAATGAGACGTGGTCCCTAGGGGTGCAGTCAAGCCCAGTCGAGCCGAACTTTGATTTAACAATATAAAGCCTGTTTAGTTGCATGGACACTAGCGAAGAATACCCCACCATTGTATACCTTCTGTTACACATTGACGATATTATCATGACTGGAATTGAGGATATTCTGTCTTTGTTCTTTAAGCCCCAAACTTTACTTCAGGCTAAAAATTTTATAGAAAACATTAGCAAATATAAAAACAGGAGAGGACTTAACCCGCCTTGCCCCAAATCCGAGAAAATTCTCTCACACCCATTCCCACCCATCCCGAAGAAGGGAAAAAAGAAAACAGTTACAAATATCTAGAGATAGATAAACCATTCAAATCTTTTTTCACCATCAGCTTTATATGGTTGGGTAGATCATTAAAAGATTGAAAGCTAGCGTTCACAGTTGTATCAATACCCAAGTTTGCTAACAGATCTGTTTCTGTCCCACTTGCTTGGTGATTTTAATAAAACTTCTAGTATCAAAGGATCTTTGGTTCATTGAATTCTTTTCTTGGGCTAGAAGCCGAAGCCTACCCCATTTCCTATGGTATCACTCTTACATAGAAACTATGTATTCTTGATCTCCTGAACAAGACTGATTTACGTGATGCAAAGCTTGTTGCCACGCCTTTACCTACAAATCAGCAGTGTGGTGGACTCTCTTCAATATGTCACATTTACGAGGCTCGACTCCGCTGAGACCGGATTCAGTCCTCACAAAATTTGTGCTCATACCTTCCTCACAACACTTATAGCCGTGCATTTGAAATATTTCCATATTTTATATTATTTTTTTATTCATGATTCATGGGAATATGTTCTTAATGCAGTGCTACGTGTTGTGAGAACGGTGTGAGTACAAATTTTGTGAAGACTGATTTCAGATTCCACGTTGCCCTTCGATATTCATGATGAAGGGCATTTTGGGGAGGAGAAAATAAAAATCTTGTCAAACAATAATGATATGACATCTGAACTAAAATACCAGGTCGTTGATAGTCTCAAGTTTGAAATAGAAAAAAAAAATATTACTTTTCAATCTTGGCAAGTCTTTTTTAGAAGATCTTTTTGTGGCTCTGATAGTTAATAGATGCATTGAGCTTTTGACATAAGATCTAGGCAGCTCGAAGACCATTTGACAGACGTACGTCTTTCCATGCATCATTTCAGGTCTTTCTGTGCGAGATTAAAATGTAAAAAATGCGAAAAGCTTTATTTGGAGTTTCCCGAAATCAGCCCAAAATGGGCTTTGCGCGTCTTTTCGGCACCGTATCTTTTGGCGGCTAGATCTTCCGCATGCCAAACAGGAATAGACCGATTTTCGGTCTTCCCGACTTGTAAGCAATCGAAAGACCGCGCCAAACGGTGCCTTAATTTTTGTATCTTTTATTTTTTTTTATTTTGTAAACTAATAAAAATGTTAAGTCAATGGTCTTAACTTCCTAAAAATTATTAATGTAAAATTAAGTCAATTTTGTAAATAATATTTTTTTCTTTTTATAACTAATCAATATGTTGTTAGCATATTATAAAGTAACTTTATAATACGTGACCTTTTCCAAATCCATGCAACTCCTTTTTGGTAATGGTCTAAACATTATATAACATGTGCCTACATACACACAAGCTAATTGCATTATGGAAAAGAGAAGGAAATTTTTGCATCATTTATAAAATTGAGGATGGTAACAATTTTTAGTCAAAAAGTCTGATTTTACATTCCCTTTTTACCCTCTATGATTTTTGTTGTTTCAGTAATTTATTTAACTATCATGATTCATCAAACTTTTTCCAACGATAAAAAATGAGAATGCAAACCATTAACATGGTTGTATCTTGAATTTATCAAAAAAAAAAAAAACATGGTTCTATCTTGATTTTACTTTTGAACTTTGCTCTCAACAATTTGTTTTCCAATGTTCTTTTTTTATCACTCAAGTATTTGATTTTATCGTAAATGGCCATGTACACTCTCCAGTGGTGACCTTGTTGCTACCTACTATTTTCATTTAACTCATTGTAACTGTCCATAAATTTTCATCAATTACACACATGACACATAAGGACTGTTAAATGGTGATTGGAGATCTCATAACTAATAATTTAACATTATTTATGTTTTTGCTGAAATTATATATCAATAAATTATTTTATAAATTCACCCTGATATTTAGAATAAAAATTAAAAATTCATGAACCTCACTTAGGGTTAACATAGTGCATGTGAAATCATCTAAAAACCAAAACTTGAAAAGAATACAAAAGACACCTCTTATTGAATTAATATTAATTTTAGTTAGATAATAAGAATCCTATTATGGGATTAATATTAATTTCTTACCCATTTATAAAAAAGAAGAAATTGATGAATGGCCCAACACCCTGATTTTATATTTCCAATCCTATCCCCTCTTAAAATGATTAAAAATAAAATTAATATTTATTAATAATTAATTAATTAATTAATTAATAATATTAATATTTCTGAAAATAAATACAAATAATTAATTTATTAATAAATTACTATTAATATTTATCAACAAATCATTATCAATAATTTCTAAAAATTTTAGTAATTGATTGTTGGTAAAAGATATTGAAATAATTACATTTCTAAAAATTATAATTATGATTTCAGATAATTATAAGTTATTGATTAATTTCATTCGAAAATGAAAGCTAGTTTGGTGTAGTTTTTAGAAATTATGGACAATTTATTGATTATTCAATAGATTACTGAAATTATTGAAAATTTATTGATTATTCAACCAATAAATAATTATTGAAAATTAATAATTGATTATTCAGAAAATTAGCATATTTCTCATTATTACATTTTCAGAAAATTATTGATTAATTTTAATTGAAAATTAGCATAATTGTGTGATTTTCATTTTAAATTATTAAAGATAAATAGTATTGGTAAAGGAAATCATTAATTTGAACCAATAATTACACAAATTATTTCTGTTATTAATATAAATTAGTATAATATTGGAAAATTTTAGAAAAGGAAATTATTAAATAACTTATATTGAAAAATAAAAGATAAATTAGTGTAATTTTGTAAATAATATATTTAAAAAAGAAAATAAATAATTTATTTTCTTTTTTAAATATATTATTTACCAAGAGCCAACATTCAATATATCCTTTTTTCTTTTTTAAAAAGGAAAACATTAATTTATTTTCTTTTTTAAAAAACCAATAATTTAGTATATATACTTTTGGAAATTTACCAAGAGCCAACATTCAATATATCCTTTTGATCATTTTTACCAGCAAATTAGACATTGGGTTTTCCCGTGCATCGCACGGGTTCCCTACTAGTAGTACTAAAAAAATGAGAACGTTGCAATTGGTTTGGTCAAAACACCCTGATTTTACTTTTCAACTTTACCCTCAACTTTCTATTTTTCCCATTGTATATATGTTATTGCAAAATAATTATGAAAAATCACATAAAATGAAGAAATAATATAAATTACAAAAAACAAAGAAATACATAAAGAATTACAAAAAAATATAAAAAATCATAAAAATTGAAGAAAAATAACATAAATTACAATCTATACCATACCAAAAAATGAGAATGTTGCAATTGGTTTGGTCAAAACACCCTGATTTTACTTTCCCACTTTGCCCTCAACTTTCTATTTTTGTCCATTGTATATATTGTCATTGCAAAATAATTGTGAAAAAAAACACAAAAAATAAAGAAAATAATATAAATTACAAAAAAAAAAACAAAGAAACATAGAGAAAACTTACAAAAAATATAAAAAATCATAAAAATTGAAGAAAAACAAAAATTACAAGAAACAAAGAAAACTATAAATTATAGAGTGAACAAAAAACGAGAATAAACTAAGAATTTATATCTACTACCATATATAAAAAAATGAGAACGATCCAGTCAATGTAGTAAAAAAATACCAATTCTACCCCTTAGTTTTTTTTTTTTGTTTTTCTAACATATTCCAATTTTATACGAGGGTGCATGATAGTAGTTGGAAAAAACAACCATTGTCTTTTCTAAAAAGCCATTGGCACTTGACCCATCAACCCGTTAATGACCCATTTTGGGTTCAACCCAAACCCACCATAACCCAACCCATTAATTTTTCAAATAATATATAAATTCTAGAAAAATATAACTATAAAAAATACATAATATACAAATAAAGATAGGAAATGTAGAAAATAACATAAATTAAAGAAAAAATAAAAAATGCAAAATAATTATGAAAAACATAGAAAATGAAGAAAATAGTATAAATTACAAAAAACAAAGAAATGCATGAAATTTTACAAAATTTGTAGAAAATCATAAAAATTGATGAAAATAATAGAAATTACAATAAACAAAGAAAACCATAAATTATAGAAAAAATGAATAGAAATTGTATAATAAAACAAAAATTTATAGAAAAAATATAACAAAAATTACACAAATTACAGAAATTTCATTCCATGGGCCCTAGACATATTTGTTAATTGGGCCCACGTATTATATGGGCATTTGGCCACTAGGACTGTATGTTATCCTGTGTGTGGTTATTAAGTAAGGCCTACAACTCATGTCCTCAGTCGTATGCAATATTGTGACACATTATGAATCGTTCGATTGTTTTATTCTTAGACAAATGTGCGGAGGTGATCAACGTGGCTAGAAGGTGGTTTGCATACATGTTACTCTAGTAGTTGGTTGATAAATTTTGCTTCCAACTAATTTCTTTATCTCCTTTTAGTTAAACAGTAAGAAGAAAATGTTTTTAGGTTTCAATGTAAATTATTTAATAGTCATCTTAGACAATGACTTCTGCTATTCAATAGTTAATTGAATAAACTAACATAATAGCTTAGTTTACTTCTAACCATTAATAGTAATTATTTTCATAGGTTTTAAGTTATCACAAAACAGGAGATCGGTTAAGAGTAGCATCTCCAATTCTCCATAAATTTTGTGTTTCATTGGGATGAACTGTATCTATATATAATGATGTTGAATTTAATTTTATCATTAATTTGGTGCATTAATGTTTCAATCTAATGCATTTGCAACCAACATTTTATAATTATAAAATTCAGATCTTGGCATTTTGTGAGAATAGTCTTTTTTTATGTATTATATAATTGTCTTAGGACTTGACCGGTATGTGAACTTTCATCTATGCCCGAGATGTAAAAGCATAATCAAGCATCACCATTAATATCAAATACCCCGTGCATCGCACAGGCCATTCCACTAGTATTAACTAAAAGGGAAAAAGGGAGAAAAAAATAAAAGATCCATCCAAAAGAAAAATGCAATAACTAAAATATAAGAATAAATTCTAAATAAGACATTAATGCCCATAAATCATGACTATGAAGAATGGAAAAAATCAATTAATGAAGAATGGGATTTTATAGGGAAGAACCAATTTTAAGTTAGTAGACCTACGAAATGGTATGGAATCCTTGGGTGTAAGTTTGCATGAAGGAAAAGTTAAAAATAAAATCTGACAGTACCATATATAAATGCAAGGCTAACTATGATAGGGGCCGGGCTGGGCTTAGAACCAGTGATAAGGGTTATAGCCAGGATTGGGCCCTGTCTGGCCTAGATCCTAGGCCTAAAATATACATACCAGGCCCACGTTGGGCTGAAGCAGATTTTGGGCCTATGGCATTTAATAATAAAAATTTATTTAGAAATTTTAAATTAAATGATGTATGATACATGAATGGTCAATCCTTCAAATGGGGGAATGTCATTCCAACAGGAATGGGAATGGGATTCTAATTCCATTCAACCAAACAGTTGGAATCGGAATAGCCCAATCCGATTCCGATTCCAGACCCCTATTTCTACAAACCAAATGGACCCTGAGTATTGTCCCAAGTCTCACATAGAATATATAAAGCCTTGCATAGGAGAACCCTCATAATTGGGTTGACTCATGTGTTGGCACATGTGTCAACTTATGAATATGTATATGTTAAAATCTTTATATTTATATAAATTAAAATCATGTATATAACATATAAAATATATTATATATATACTTAAAATATATAATATTAATTATGCCTAAAGTGTTGGATCCAAGCCCCCTAGAATTTTGCAAACTTGGTGCAGGCCTGGGATGGGCTGGATCTGTACACAAAAGTCTAGGCCCAGGCCCAGAAATTTACGAACTGGATGGTTTAGGGTTTCAGGCCTGGCTAAGAATGATCACCCCTAGTTACATTTAATTAAAGGAATATAAATGGGATAAATTACAGGCTACACCCACGTACTTTTGGGGGGTAGTGACAAGTTAACTTCAAAATAGATTCTCGTATGGCTGTCACATGCATGTTCACACATTTATAAAACCCAAACTGACCTTATCATTTTATAAGACCAATTTATAAAAAAAAAATTATAAAATACAGCAATAAAATACAAAGAAGAAGAAAGTGAAGGAAATATAGGAAATACAACAAATAGTGAAGAAAAAAATGAAAATAAAATAAAGTACAAATAATAAGAATTATAGAAAATAACAAACTACAAGAAGATACATAAAACATTGAAAATTACAAAAAAAAAACACAACAAAAAAGAAATTGAAAAAATATAACAAAATACAAAAAAAATGCAGAAATAAAATTGAGGAAAGTACAAAAAGACAAACAAATACAAAGGAATGCAAAACTTCAAATACGCATTTTATCTCTACCAAGTACCATCAAGCCCATTAACAAGACAGGGGACAAAGTGTTGTAATATGTAAGTTTAGGGTGGGGTCTTTGTTCAAAATGAAAAGTTGGAGGTTTGAACTGTCACCACTTCAAAGTATAAGGTGACAAATTGTAATTTACTCTAACTATATCTATATACTAGTGGGGACCCGTGCAAAGCATGGGAAAATCTGAAAGATTTAATAATTTTATTTACTATTAATTAATATTAAATTAATAATCAATTTTTTTGTTAATTAATTAAAAGTATTCAAAGTTATTGTTAATATCTAAAATTTTAATAATTGTATTTTTATTTAATGTTGATTTGTAGAAAATAATTATTGTTAATTTAATATGAACAAATACTTTTTAATAAATTTAGTTTTATTAATAATTAGTAGTAATTTTAATAATTGTTATTATTTTTATTATTTTTAAATGAAATTTTGATTAACTTTAAAAAAATAGAAATAATTACAAAAGCTAACATTTTATTAATTTCACTAATAATCAATATAGGAATGACAACAGGGTGGGTTCAGGGCGGGGCACCCCATCCCTGTCCTTGCCCCATACTCAAGACACTCTACCCCATCCATGCCCTGTCCCTAGTGTTAGGCAGGTTCAAGGGAAGGCAACCACTCCTCAATGTCGGGTGAGTTCAAGGGCAAGGCACCCCCGCTCCTCATCAAAGATGGGGAATCCTCAAATTTCCCCACCCCATCCCCAGTGTTGGGTGGGTTCAAGTAGAGGTGTAAATCGGGTCGTGTTGGGCCGAGCCTTGGGCCAGGTCAGGCCACAGACTAGGCTAAGCCTTAGGCCAAGTAGCCCGACAGTCCGACCCAACCTGACTCATTATTTTTCACGCTTTGACAAAATTTCAGGCTCGTGAGCTCGATTTTGGGCTTTCTCAAATAATCTCGGCTCGATACTATTACATATATAAAAATGTACTTATGTTATATATAATATATATATATATATATATATATATGCTTCTTAAATTATTAATAAATATCAATTTCCATATAGAAAATATAAATTAATTTATTAATTTATTAAATTATTACTAAATTAATATATTATTTTATAAAAGTATACTAAAAATAAGACATTTTGTGTACAGATCGGGCTTCAAGTTTGGGCTCGAGCTTCGGACTTTATATAAGGGTTGGGCTTGGGCTCAAGCTCTAGGACCGGTGGTCGAGCCAAGATCAGGCTCGGGCTTGCACATTTTCTGTTGATAAAGAGGCTTGTGTTAATTATAAAACTATAACTATTTATAAATTAAAAATAATTGTTGTTCATTATATTACTATTAATAATTAAAATACATTATTTTTCATTATTAATCAGTATTTTTTGTAATAAAATACAATTAATTTAATTTTTAAATTATTTTTAGTATTTTAATTAAGCTTTAGGTTTTTCAGAATTTTTGGATTTTTAATTAATTTTTGGTGTTCTTTCATTATTATTCAGTAATTTTTGCATATGAGTATTTTTTAATAATTTTCAGTATTTTCATCTTTTATTTTTGCATATTAGTCACTACAAAACTAATTTGCATTTGATTTCAGTAAAAGTAAATTAAATAACTAAATAAATACCATAGTTAATAAAAAATATAGCTAGTTTTCAATATATTCAATAATTTCAGACTTGGGTATTTTATAATAATTTTTGGTATTTTTTAATAATAAAATACTATTAATTGTACTTTCTAATTATTTTCAATAAATACCCCTATTAATATAAAACATTGTTAATTTACAATATTTTTAATTATTTTTAGTATTTTAATTATGTTTAGGTTTTTCAAAATTTTTCAGATTTTTAATTAATTGTTGGTATTTTAAAACTATCAATAAATATTTTTATTAGCATTTATTAAGGTATCAGCTCATAAGTTATCTAATATAAATTAATATTTTTATATTTAAATATCCTATTTTTATTAGCATTTATTAAGTTGGATTTCTAAGTGGAATTGAAACACATTTTTAATACTTACTAAGTTTTGTTAATATTTATTTTTAGTGAAAGTTTAGTGGATTTTTAAATTAATAATTTTTTTATTGTTTAACATCATTTGATTTTATCATGGTTTTCAGAACTGGACCGGACCAGAAAAATCAGGAACCAGTTAGGTGACCGGTTCCATTTTACCCCATAACCGTTATTTTGCCAAAAACTATTGATTTGGTCAGCAAACCGCTGACCCAAGCAGTCAAACCATTTGAATCGTCCAACGGTTTTGCCTAATTTTTTTATTTTTTTGTTAGAATGGGTCGTCCTTTCAATTCGAATGGTTGGACCGTTCGATCCAGGAACTGGATCTTTGATCGATTCGTTGTCCGATTCGGTTTTAAAGACCTTGATTTAAAATGGATAAATATATATATATAGAGAGAGAGAGAGAGAGAGAGAGAGAGAGAGAGACATACATACATACATACATACATACATACATACATACATACATACATACATACATACATACATACATATTAAAATGGCACTTTCTAGCTTTCTAGTTGTTTTTGAAAGGTGGGTATCTTTTTTTTTTGTTTTATTTTGAATTTTTAAATTTAAAATTGAAAAAATAACTCAAATGGCCAATCACCCTTAAGACTTTTATCTCTCCTCATTATCTCACCATTAACTCTCTCTCTCTCTCTCTCTCTCTCCTTCATGTTTTATCATTAACACCTTTAATTACATCTCATCATTAGTGCCATTAACTCTATCTCCTTCCATAAGCCATGCACTAATTCTATCTCCTTTCCATTACTCCATTAAAGTCATTAACTTTATCTATATCTATATTCATTTCAATTTAACTATGTTTTTAGATGCATTAGATATATTTACATTAAACTATAATTATTAATAAAAATTAATTATATTGAAATGGAGATATTCAAATATTAGTTATATTACGTATTAATTATATTATTAGGTTAAATAGTCTACTTCTATTTAAGGGATATTATTTTTTTAAAATGTCATGAGCTGATCCTTTTGGATTGATGTACAGATGCATCCTTTTGGATTGATGTACAGACAGTGTATGCCGCTAGCTCCAATTAGATTGATGTACAAATACATTTATTGTAAATGAATAAAAGTATATAATTGTTTCATGTTATGATTGGTGTGCTTCTGTGTAATTACCTCATAAACTAGACACTTATGAGACTCGTATTAGTTTAAAATGTTCCCATCCGTTAGATAGACTTGGGGAGTTTATCCTGTCAAGGCTGACACTAATGTGTTGTCAAAGAAGTTGGAGCAGCTTGTCTCAACTACTAGGGTTGGACCCGAAGCACATGTAGTGTGTAATTGTTTGAAGCACTGAATCCGGCCCATTTTCTAGTTATGCTTTCGACCTTGGAGACTGATGGGAAAAACTGGAAAGTTACACCTAGCCCCTAGACTTGATTATGGTACTACACTGGGTGTCAGATCGGGTTGTCTTTGATATGCCAATCAGTGAGATCCTTTGGGGGTCAAAACCTGGGTATGTTGAGCTAGTCTGAGAATTCACTCGAGTGGGTGATCATAGTGATAGGATCAGCCCCTTTGTTAGACAAAGTAAATGATCGGGACTGCACACTCTCCAATTGAAACCAAAACTGTTGATAGTCAATTACCCATCCGAGCAAAGAGTGCAACACTGCACCTTGCAGTCAAGGGAGAGGTC
The DNA here is from genome assembly GCF_000365185.1 of Nelumbo nucifera. Next base: position 8,130,815 of record NW_010729083.1, on the reverse strand, counting down.
ATTCCCTGTCAAGCAGGGTTTGATCATTGTGGGTTGAGAGGTTAAGTGTAAGAGACCATTAAGGGTTGTTTACCTGATGGGCTATATCTTACTTAAGTCCATTATCCTTGGGCCTTCATAGGATGGCTGGACTCAATGATCATTTAATTGTAAATGTTGGGTCCATTAAGAGCCCATACTGATGGACTCAGGGTTCACTGTACTTGACAGTGAATTCAATCAGGCCTTTTCACAAAGGCTGGACTGAACCCATATGGACTTATGTAAGGTCATTGTTGGGGTCCCACGCCATACAAATTGAACCTAAATGGGCCAGCAACTATCTAGGGACATGAGCCACTTGATAAATGGGCCTAAAGCCCATGATTAATTGGATTAATCAAGTTGTCATATGACTGCTTAAAGTTGTCATGTGACTTCGACGAATATGGGTTTGGATATGGGTTTGGATCACCCATTCTCATAAGAGGATAATTTTTATCCACTAATAGAGTCCAAATCCAAATAAAGATTTGGATTAGGAACCTCCTAATTCGATTAGGAGTGGTGCTCCTTAAGACTTATAAAAAGAGAGATCGAATTGCTCTAGTTATCATTATGCTTTCAGCTCTCTCTCTCTGCTCTTGCCACCCCAGAAACCCTAGTTCGACCTCCCCTTCTTGTGACTGATCTTGATCAGTTTGATATCTAATTTTTGCAAGAAAACATAAGAGAAAATTGTGCTCACCTCCCTAGTTCGATCCAAGGTGTTGGATTGTAGTTTTATCAAAAATTGCATTGTTGTACCAACTTCACTCCAAGCTGCGCTATCTTTAGTGGAAGTTGGTTTGGGATTAAATTTGGGTGTGAACTACCACTTTGGGAGCTACACTTGTGGAATTTGTATCAGGTATATTTCTCCCTCTTGTTTGGTTAATATAGTCCAATTTCGGTGCAAGAATGATCATTGAAAAATGTAGTTTTTCTAAAATAGGGAATACGATTCCCAATGGTTGAAAGAAAATTTTTGAAATTTCGCCCAGCCATCTTGCATGGTTTGGCCATTTATATGATGGATTTCACCTTCCTTCAATTGACTTTGTTTTTTTGCTCAAACCGAAACCCTAGCTCTATCTCTATGTTTAGACCCTCTAGTTGCAATTAGAGGCTTACAAACATCAAGAAAATAATCCTTGGTTCACAAGTACAGCATTAACATCACCGAATGTAATGTGGATACAACAAAAACAAATGTTTGGATCTCACCAAGTTGCTATAAATCTAAACTGAGAAGAAGAAGGAGGAAGAATCAACAAATCTGAACTGGAGTGGGATTCTTAACTCTAACACTTAATCTCATCAAGAACGGACTTGAAACACATCTAAGCTTGGCCTTGAATGGAGAAGAAAAACCAACTCTCTCCTTCTCTTCTTCACAAACTCAAAACCTAGAGAACCCTTGGTTCTCCTCTTTTCTATTTCTCTTCCTTTGTGTCTTGCTACGGTGGTTACGAATGACACCCAATGCCAAAAATGTGGAGCCTTTTTGGCTTCCATAATATGGCTCCTTTTTGGGAGCATGAAAAGGTGGGGTAGGCCCATCATATGGGCTGGACCCACACCCAACAATTCTCCCCCTCCAACTCATATGGGGGGCTTCACCAAGCCTGCAGCTTATTTGCAAAATTCAAATTTGTCTCTAGGCAAGGATTTTATTAATATATTTGCACCATTCTCATCAGTATGAATCTTTTCAATATTCAACAACTTCATATCCAACACGTCCCGAATCCAATGGTACCTTACATAGATGTGTTTGGATCTTGAGTGAAATGTTGGATTTTTATAGAAATGGATAACACTTTGACTATCACAGTAGAGAACATATTTTTCTTACTTCATGCCTAATTCTTGTAAGAACTTCTTCAACCATAGAATCTCCTTACAAGCTTTTGTAGTTGCAATGTATTCTACCGCTATGGTGGACAATGCAACACACTTTTGAAGTTTGGATTGCCATGAAATTGCTCCCCCTGCAAAAGTCATTAAGTATCCCGAAATGGACTTTCGAGAGTCAACATCACCAGCCATTTTATATCTGTACACCCATCCAACATGATTTTACCATTCCCAAAGTATAAGCATATCTGAGAAGTACCTCTGAGGTACCTGAATATCCATTTTACTACTGTCCAATGTTTTTTGTTGAGGTTAGATAGAAACCGACTAACTATACCAACACCATGAGCAATATCCGGCCTCGTGCACACCATAGCATATAGACCCTCATTGTTCGTGGCCAGCATATTTTTCATGATTGGAACACAATTCACACACATCTCACATAATTTACATGGTTTCACACTTGGTCATACAATTCACAAGTGTTGCATAATTTCACTTATTGCACAAAATTTTATAATTTGTCATTCTGCATATAGTTTGCATGACTCATGCATTTTGCATAGCTCATTCATGTTTTGGGACCAATTTGGCTTTTACAATGGTAAATCATGTGTTTTGAAACTTTCTAGACCTGATCTAGGACCTTCTAATTTGGAGTTGTGGTACCAAGGACATAGAAATTTAGGATTCGAAAAAAATAGGGCCCGAGCAAGTGTTGACACTTCAAATAACCATAACTTTTTATCTGTTTTTTATACAAAATATGTCAAAACAAACGAGTTCAAATCTCCACTCCACAAGGGGATGACCCACAACGTCCACATTACATCACTGTCATGCATTGGGCACATCTCCTAATGATGACATCATCGGGAGTGGTACTATCATCGGGAGATGTTCCCAATGCATGGCGGGGATGTGTTGTGGGGGACCTTGTGGGGTGGAGATGTGAACTCAAAACAAATGCCTCAAAAAGGTCTAGAAGTTGGTCTAGGCAAAAACTACATGGCTAATCAATGTGACACCCGACTGATGCAATGCGTCATTTGGCTATTCATCCATAGATTGTGTCTAGATTGACGCTTTTCGACCATTTATGACCTCTAGGGTGCTTTTTTTCTCGTAAAAATTTGGTTTTTAGCTAGGCCGAGCTTTGCATATGTATCAACATAACACACTTAGGCCTGAGCCCGAGCCCAGCCCGACCATCGGGCCTAGGTCTTGAGCCAGAACCCGACCCTCATATAAAGCTCGAAGCCCAAGCCCGAGTAGAAACTTGAAAACATAATTTTTTTTCCTTTTTTTATTCAATAAAAAGTGTTTTATTTATATTAAAAACCTTCAAATCTAAAAAATAATAAACATCTCACTATTACTTGGAGAAAAAGAGAAGAAGAACAAAGAAAAATATTGTATATATTTTTTATTAAATAAAATATATTTATATTATTTAATATATAGTATTAAGTCAAGCTCGGGCTCGGGCTGAGCTTTTTTGAGAAAGCTTGAGCCCGGCCCGAAAAAAATCAGGCCCGGTGCTTTATGCCCGAGCCCACGGGCCTGAAATTATGACCAAGCTCGACTTATAACGAGCCGGGCTGGGCCAGCTTGAAAGAGCTTTTTTGGAAGTAGCTGGAGAACCCTTGCTTGAATGACACCAAAAATAAAAAGAAATACTACTTATTGTCTTTAAAACAGTGGCGAAAACAAAGAAATAATATCGGGAAGATTTTTTATACAAGTGGAAGGAGACGATCATTGTGAGAAGATTATGATACGAATGGAAGGAGAGTATCACTATGATAAGGAAAGCATAGCAATATCCTACCAACCCACATTCCATTCTAAATCTCTATTTTCTATATACGTTCCTTCCTTTCTAAAATTCGAATTTGATAAATACACTGATTTCAGTGAGACCGAATCAGCCCCCCACAATGTCCCACATCACATCTCCACCGTGTATTGGGAACATCTCCCAATGATGACATCATCATTCCTGATATTATCATTGGGAGATGTTCCCAATACACGGCAGGGATGTGCTGTAAGAAGTTGTGGGGGGCAGTTTTGTGGGAGGCTGATTTGAACTCGATTTCATTTTGGCTTATATCAAGTTTCCAATTTCATGTTTTCCATCTATATCACGATACTTATACATGGCCATGTGAAATGTGAAATGTGAATAGGTGGAATATAGAGAGAGTGAGAGGATGCTAAGATGGAAAATTGGGAGTGGTAGGAAGGGGAAGGGAGAGAAAATTAAGGAGAATGTAGGAAGGGGGTTTGATGAAAGAGAGTCCGGCTTCAGTCCAGGTAGCTTTGGTCAGGGCAAGGTCTGCCCAAAAGGAGGACATGCCACGCGTCCTCCACTTAGTTTAAAATGTTTGAAGCATGTGGGTGTTTAACTCTTATTTAACGCAGTTAGTTGCAAATAAAACCCACTTTTCTGAGTCCACTCCTCTCTCTCGCTCGAGTGTTGCTTGCAAACAAAATCCACTTTTTCGAGTCCACTCCTCTCCCTTGCTCGAGTGTTGCTTGCAAACAAAATGCTTGGGCTAGGTCAGGCCGTGGATTGGGCCAAAGTTATTTATTTAAAAAATTTGAAAAAAAAACTTAAATTTTTAATTTTATATGAATAATATATATATATATAGAAAATATATATATAAATAATATATATGGGTCATGTTGGGTCGTGCCGGCACGTGGGCCGCAGTGATTTGGATAGCAGCCATCAGTGATCGTGACACCGGATACCGTTGACCGGCGACAATCAGTTTCAGGCAACATTTTAAAAAATGACCCAAAAACGGAACCGTTCTGGTCACCGGTTTCTAGGTGTGGTCTGATCGCTCGATTTGAACAGATGGCCCGTTCTAACAAAAAATTAAAAATACAAAATGGACAAAAAATGTTGAACGGGTCAACAGGTTGTTGACTTTTTCAATGGTTTTTTACCAAAGACCGGGTTTGGGTAAAATGGAACTAGTTGCCTGGACAATTCTCGGGCTGAACCATTCGGGTCAACGATGGTTCGAAAACCATTGTTTCAGGTATGTACATCTTTTTATACATTAAAAAAATTACCAAAGACAAAAAACAAATGTTATAGCATAAATCCAATCCATTTTATACATTAAAAAATTAACAAGATAAAAAAACAAATGTTGTAGCATAAACTACTTCTGTAGAATTTCTATCTAGAATGTCCTATTGCCCGATAAACATGGAAACTAATATATATTCCCAATATTCAATAGATCCCACTGTTATTATGTTCTGCTAGTTCTCCAATAAAAAACATGTTTGTTGGTAATGCTTGATGTTACAAGCGGAATCATCTAGGTTCCACAAATGCATTAATTTCATTATGTTTTTGTGTGTATCCCTAAGAAAATCATTGAAAGAAATCGATCAGGCAACTATTTTGTGTAAATCAATTGCTTAAAAGCTCAGGCAACTATTTTGATGTCCCTCCCTCTAGGGGTTATTTGTATAGGCTTGTACATGGTGGCAAGCTTTGTTTCTTCTACTGTTTTCCACTTGCACCCCTATCTAAACACATTTCTAATGCCTAATTTACTAGTCATTTTCTTCACCACCGAGGACCAAATGCTTTTAGAATTGCACTTGACACTTAAAGGCAACTCCAAATAAGATGAAAGTAAAGCACTCAACCTGCAACCCAATAAATCTGACAAGGACTAGAGATTTACAACCTCCCCAATAGCCATCATTTCACTCTTTAATAGATTAACCTTTAAAACTAAGACCACTTTAATGTACCACAGAATGTACCTCAAGGACATTAAGATGGTCATAGGCCTTCTCTAAATCGACTTTCACACCAAGCCATTCTTGTCAATCTTTTATATTGAATTAACTTAAGTATTAGCTATGAGAACGTCATCTTGGATATGTTTATCTTCATGGGTAGCATCTGTTGCATAGTTTTATGAGATCAATTATTCTAAATCATCCCTTTATGGTGTGCCCAAACAATTTAATCCTAAGTGTTATAATTCATCTATATTTGTAATAGCTAATTTATCCTACCTTTGTATTGTTTAGGTATCGAGGTTCAGAACAATCTTTAAAATCACTCATCACCTACACAATGGCATCAATTCCAGAGAGGTCACTCTTGTGCATATGCACATACAAAGAAAAGTCAAGTGGATTGCAAGTCAATACAAATACTACGTACGAGTCCTTGGTTTCCAAGATTTGTGAACAATTTTCAATGGAACAAACAAAAGTTAAGATGGAATATAACATCTAGGGTGGGGGTGTCAAATTGAAGGTCTCTAGAGGTCTAAGCCCTTGGAGTTTCAATTCATGGTTTTGGTCTTGGGATTTGGGAATATAATGTTCTAGGTTGGTTTTTTTTTGCATTTAGCATGTTTAGTTTAGTTTCAATTTTATGCTATCATGGTTTTGGTACAAGACTTTCATTGCTTCATACCTATATGGCTCTAAATATTATGAATATGATCCAATGAATAGGGAGAGTCCCTTTAGTCTTAATTCTCCATATTGTTTGTTTTTCCCAATCCCTGCTAGCCATTTATTTGATTAGCTAAGAATAATGCCTTTGGTTTCATTTGCTTGCTTGATTGGAGTAGTCTCCTTTGTCTACTTGATTGTTTGCTTACATCCTCTCATATGCTCATGCACCCTATAGAATTCTATCTTCTTGCTTACACTTCTTCCTCTTTCATGGTAATACTTACATGCTCATGCATCGTGTAGGAATGATAGTTTATTTGTTACTCTTGACATGACCATGTATCACTTAGATATTAATACTACATTTATTTCTATTGAACTACTTGCATTCTAACATGTCATAGAATTGCATTTAGGCATGCAGTCTAGGACTTGGTCTTTTCTAAGGGTTAATGGAGAATACAATACTCCATTTCCCTTGGACTTTTTTAGTGGATGTTGAGCAATGATTGAAGTACCATTATTTTATTTCACGAGTTTATAGTTTATTTGCATTATGATTTTTTTAAGGAATAAGGGAGTGAAATAGAGGCCAAAGGTTTCAACCAAAAGCCAGTGTGATGCCTAATCCTCTCCAAAATGAGAGGACATACAAGAGCTTTCAGGAGAGAGAGAGAGAGAGAGAGAGAGGTGGGGGGAAGCCCCTATAACCTCCTAGAGTGAGTTGAGAGCAAAAATTCCTCTAGAGGTCATGCAAATGGCTATGAAGAAAGTCTTGAAATCTAATGTTGTAGCTGGAAATAAGAAAATTCCCACCATTTTCTATACATCACGAGCTACATATCCATGCAAGTAAATGACCTCATTTACATTTGTAGGTCATGTTAGTTCTCTCTTGCACCCTTAGAGTCATATAAGATAGAACAGATATATATAAGTACATATTCTAGTCATTCCTTTTCTCGTGCATATAATCAAATGCCATTTGCAAATTTGTATTCCATGTTAGCTAGTCTAGAATCATATATTCATTTAATTCACCCATTCATTCTTTATAGATTAAAATATAACTTTGTTGCATCATATTAGAAGATTCATCTTGCACTTATCTATGCAAGCACCAGACTACATAGTTGTAGTTGTTAATCTTTCAGCATATAGACTACATCTCTTTGAATCATTCATTTATTTGATTTATGTACTCATAGGAAAATAGATATAAAAAGTGCATTTCATGTTCACTCACATTGTTTTCTTTGGGTAGGTTATATCATTTCATTTTAAGAATGGTCTTAATTGGAGATCATTGTTTTCTTTATCTAACTTGGAACAATTTGTCATATCCCTTCATTTGATTTGTTTTCTAGGTCAGTTCATTGGTTGCATGTCAAAAGTGGATACTATTCCTTATTTTTGTTCAAGATGTTTGATCCTACACATTTCATTACATAGCATTTTGGTTCAGCATATTAGAATTTTAAACCGTTTTTTTTTTTCTTTTGAAGGTAAAAGGTTATAAGGTAGTTTACCTTATAATCCAATTAATTTATTCAACTACTTAGAATTACAATCATGTAAAACAATAGCATGTAGAAATGAATAACAAATCGACCACATATGCATGCACTTTATAATGAGGGCATTTTATCCAAAATATGAGTGACATTATTGCTTGTACTTGCAACCCAAGTAACTAAGTAGTAAGGGATTCTTGTAATTAAAAGTTTGTAATCAATGATCAAAGTTTGAATATGCCAAGGAGGGTGTAAACCATTCCCCAATAGACTTAAATTCACAATGGTAGAACCTCCCTCAATAACAATAGAAGACAAGCCCCAAGGGTACTTACAACAGCATGAGCAGCCTTAGTTTTGATTTTCATTATATGGGGTTTGGTTTAGGGGATATATAAATTCAAATTTGACACATGTTCTCATTATTCCATTCTCGAATGGTGATTACAATCCACATATCCTATACGTTAACCATCTATTTTGTCAATTCATTTAACTTTCACTGATCTTCTATTCAATAATTAGTGGAAAGCATAAATCTTGAATGAGTGGAAGAATTGTTTGGCAAAAATTTTCCATGAGGAGAAAACTATTTGCATATATAACTTTGTTTAAAAACTCCATAATCTGGATTGGGAACAGTAGTGGATCAAGTGGGTAGCAAATCTGGTGGAATTGGTGGTTCATTGGGTGCTAATCTTGTCATCTGATCACCAACACTAGAATTCTGTCTTGAGTTGCACCTCCTTGAATTCCTATTGTGTACTATCTGGTGCCATTAGAGCACCATGGCTTCCATGGCAATGAAAAATGTATGAATGTCGCATGGGATAAATTGTAAAATCTGCTTAATTTTTTAGTAGAACAAAAGTATAATATACTGGTGTAATTTTCTTTACTTAATTGTATCATTTTATGTTGCTCTTCTGGAGTGTTCAATAGTCATTTTATTATGATTATTGGAGTCTCATTATTTTTGGTGGCTTGCAATAGTGTGTTGGGAAGTGTGAACATGCTAAAACATAGTTGTTGTGTGACAAGTTTGTTCTCTCTCTCTCTCTCTCTCTCTCTCTTACTCTCATGCACACACAAATTACCAAGATAACAACAGATGTATTATACCATTAGTAAGTCAAAGTAACCTTCTCTATGCGCGAAGGGTTTCATTGAGTTGTATACCTGAATATTCTTCTCACACACGTCAATGAACAAGTCGCCAGTATGAACTACCATTAATCGGAATAGAAATCTTATCATACTTACCACTGTTTAAGGGTTCAAACCATTTATTTAGTTCTACTGTCCTTTTCTCATTAGCATAACCCCGCATTATAAGTAATGGTGTTAATTTATTATTTAGATGGGCTGCATTTAGTAAATCATAATGATAGATAAGACAAGAACAAACATGTGCTAATGTTGGCACGTAATGAAAAGAATACTTATTACGGCGTCTCGATTATAAAAGTGTCGCATAAGCATCTATGACCTATGGAATACCATAGATGTATTTATTTTTAAGCAGTTGACACACATATATTAATGAATAATATCAATAAATAATTTCACCACATTTACCTCTTCATACAGCCATCCTTCCATATCAAATAAAGTGCTAAGATGAGCTTGATTCAAGTGCAAAGAGTCAATTTTCCATAAGTATGTGTCACTACAATTACATCACAAGGAATGATTGGATGAAATAAATAGTAAAATTTTGAGAAATGCTAACAAAATATTACTCTCTAATGTCATCGTGCAAGAACTTCTTAATCACTTCAAGTTCCATTGAAGCAAAGTGTTGTTTGTGTGGGTAAGACCTCCATACTAATGGACCATTGATTTTTTGCATTAGAAAAGGTTGTTAGAAATATTCAACCACTAACCAAGGCATTATGACAAGTATAAATATCATAATACAAATGTCAATATCAATATGGTAAAAGTAGAACAAAGGTGTTGTGTTACATGCCTTGGGCATTACTGCCCTACCCGCTATTGCAACTTCCTTAGCAACTTGCCCACTTGGGGCTAGGCACCAAAGTGAAACAACACAAGATGACTAGGTTGTCTTTCACCCTTACTCCTAAGTTGATATGTCTTCAAGTTTCAGACTTGGTGCAATAATGATCTCACACAATAGGCTAGTGCTTTTAGTAATCGAGTTATTCGGGGAGTTGGGACACACATCATCAATGGGTAAATCTAACACAGGATCAAGTTTAGATCCTATCTCCATTTTACCATCTAAACCTAAGCAATCATTTACATGCAGACCATTTTCATTAACTTCTATAGATATACCATTAGAAGCTAGAAGCTCTCATAGTCACAAATTTTCTTCTTGAATCTATCTCATCTCTTCTTCTAATTGATCATATTTTTTTCTCATTAATATGTACTCATCAACCTGCATCTTTATATCTTAAAACTTGGTGGACTCTAGACATCATAAGCACATCGACTGCATAGTTGAACCAAAAAAGTCATGAGTTTTTGGATCATATTTTAACAATATCAAAATTTTATAATAAACAAAACATTTATGTCCACCCATTACCGTTGTTGTCTCAATCACATTATCCTATTGCCCTCTGGAAGTGGATACACATACTTCATTGTTTTGATCAGAAAGGATAATTTCCTACATAATAACATGTAAAAATATTAAATTATCATGCATCTAAATAAATAATAGAAGTGTCACATTGATTGCCATGGAATGACATGCACCCGTAGTGGAAATATTAGAGGGGAGTAAACTTAAAAATTAATAAAATGAGTTTGTTTTTCCATGTTTGTTCTTACTTTTTAATAAAAAATGAAGTAGGTGACACATACCATTTCATTTGTCAAATTAGCCAATGAATCCACTTGCTTGTCCTTCCATTGTAATCCAAAATTCCCCATTTAAATAATCGAGGAAGAGCTATTGGATTTGATTGAATTATCAAGGAAGTGTGTTCAAACAACCAAGCCTGCACAACATTACAACTACATCAATAAGCACTACTTCATATTCATTGTTACATTAAAAAAAAAAATCTATACATATTCAATTTTAACATACCAATAAAACAATGCTATAACCAAATAAATTCCCTGTAAATGTACATTTTGCAACATGCTTTTTTTAACGAGACCCAAAGGTAATTGTATCCAGCTCACTAGCGATGTATGAATTGATGCACGTATCCCAAGCATAGTCACCTATATGCTCAAAATTGTCTACATACTCAGCACAAATTGGACTTATTCGGGCACCACTCCGTGAGAAAAAATTGATACAAAAATATACAATAGTACCAATTTAATTACATCAAGTGAAGCTTCATTTGAGTCTTCCTTTAAAAGGTTGCATAATTTACGCTCTACCATGAGTAAGTCTACATGTAATACTTTGTTATTAGACTTTTTAAACAATCTTAGAAATAGTTCCGGTTTTGGAAATTTTGGGATAATTCCACTAGCTTTCCCACAAGACTTAACCCAATGATGATTGCAACATCATCGCATGTGAATGGTATTGACTTACCACCCAATTGAAAGCAATGGTTTTTGCAATTCCAAGCATAGAGCAAGACATCAAGAACTATAGTCTCCATTATGATATGGGGCAATTTAAGAAAATGCCCAAATGGAATTGTAACAAGTGCATCTTTGTGTTCAAGTAGTAGATCAAGGCTTGTTATTAGTCGTCATAATTGTTTAGTCGAACATTTTGATCCAATTTATTTCTAAGACATTATTATTCACTAACAACCTACACTAAAATACAAACTAATTATGAGATTTGTGTACATAAACTTCCATTTCAAATGTATGCATCATTATACAAAACAAATAAGTAATACAATAATAATACAAATGAAGATGTGAATAATTACTCATAATAAAAATAATCATTCATAGAGAAAACCCATACACAATTGTTGTGTTTATAAAAGAGGACTAAAGCAAGGAGATCTTCACTCCCCTTTCTTGTTCACCTTGATGGTTAAGGTCCTGAGTTGGCAAATCCTTAATAAGGTTTGTTTAGAAGTTGAAGAATTGGTAGGGATGAGTTTGTAGTGACTCACTTTTAGTTTGCAGATGATATTAATATCTTTTGTGAGGATTGTAAAAAACCTGCCTTGAGAAACTAGAAACCTTTAGTAGATGAATTCCAACGGGTATCAAAGTTGAAGGTCAATTGGGGTAAGAGTTGTGTGGTAGCAATTAACTATGAAAAGCATATTGTCTAGTCCTTAATAGATATACCAGGTTGTGAGGTGAACTCTTGGCCCCTAGAATATCTTGGTATGCCTTTGGGGGAAATACGAAAGTCTAATAACTTTTGGAAACCAAATGTATAAATATTCACTGAAAAACTAGCCACGTGGAAGAGAAGCTACATTTCAATGGGGGGTATAAACACTTTGATTAGGTCCACCCTAGCAAACTTGCCAACCTGCATCCATTCCACCTTTAGGATCACAACAAAAGTAGGTAGACAGGTAGAGAAGATAATGGACTTTTCGTGACAACCAGTAGAGGAAAAAAAAGACTACTTAGTAGGATGGGAACAAGTCTATAAACCCAAGGAGCAAGACTTTGGGACAGGGCCATTGTAAGCATTCATGGTGTAGCCGACAATGGATGGGATGCCAAACTAGCTTCAAATACAAATTTAAGCTCCCACTAGAAAGCAATCATTGAGGTATTGTCCACTTTCCCTAATGGCTTTCATCTTAATGTTGGGAATGGGAATAGAGTGTTATTTTGGGAACACCTTTAGCTTGGGGATCAACCCCTTAATCTGCTTTTTTTAGACTTCTACTCCTTGTCAAACTTTAAGGCCAAACCTATTGCTAGGTTTGTTTTGTTCTCAAAAAGTAGCAAAATTGGGACCTTGGCTTCAAGAAAGGTGTGAGACCTTCTGAGTACAATTCCATGATTCATCTACTTTTACTTTTGGAAAAGGTTTACTTGGATCGATATGCCTCAGATGAAAGAATCCGACATCCAACCCCCGATGATTTGTTTTTTTGTGCATCATTTTTTAACCAACTTTCCCATTCTGACCCTAAGAGAGTAACTTTTCCAATGAAAGAAATATTGTGTAAACCAATCCCTCCTAAAGTTCAAGCTCTATGTTGGGAAGTGTTCTTAGGGAAGGTAAACACCTGTGACATGCTACAGAAAAGAAGGCCAAATAAGTGCCTCTCTCCCCATGTGTGCATCCTATGCAAGGCTTGTGATGAAATCCTTCCTCACTTACTTGTATCATGTTCTTTTGTTTCTTGTATTTGAGAATACTTTTGCTATCTCTTTGGTTACAAATGGGCTTCACCTCAAGGCATAGTGAACTTTTTTCAGCTAAAATTTCCTAAGGCAGTAGAAAAAGAGGAGAAGATGTATGTGGAAGGTGGTAAGGGTAGCTGTGTATGGTCCATATGGGAAGAAAGAAACCAAAGGATATTCAAAGAGAAAATTAAGTCAAGGGAGGAAGTGATTGAAGTCATAAAGATCAGAACCACACATTGGGTTAAAACATTGGACCTCTTCAAAAACATATCTATAGATAATATCCTCATGAATTAGAGGAATGTGGCATAGTAAAAAATGCATATAAAAAGGGCAAAAACGAGTTGGAAACCACTAGGACCAAACAGGCTAAAGCTGAACTTTGATGGCAGATCCTTGCAATCTAAGGAGGGTTGGGATAGGGAGTTATCCATAATCATCAAGAAGAAGTTGTGACCAATTGGGATGGGGAGAGCACTCCTCGCCCTACAAGGACCACGATCCCCGTCCCGTGGGATCCACTAATATATATGTATTTATATGTATATCTTATATATGCATATATGTTCACATACATCTATATATTAATATTTTAAAAAATATGGCTGAACATCCAACAAACCCATATGTCACCTTCATTTTTTTTAGTTTTGCTTAATTGGCACACTCGTTTTTTTTTCATTAGTTCTTCAGTTTTACTCCTTTAAAACCACTATGTCAATTAACTAGCTATATGAATAAGATCCAAACAAGATACATGCCTAGACTATAAAGATGTAATACACGTGATGAAAGAGAAAATATTAAATGCCCCTAAAAAACCAATAATAGTGGCATGTAACGAGCACTATAGACATATTTTAGACAAGTAAAAATGCCAAAGAAAAACGGACCAAAAGTTGGTATCATATTTTAGACCACCAAACTGAAAATAGCTTCTTACCTAGCAATGCTAGCTAGATGGCCATTAAAGGGTAGGAGGAGAACCAATAATCTCTAGCATCAAGTTGTTGGTTAGTACCCCAATTCTCAAATATTGTACTAATAAGTAATATATCCTATCCATTTACAAATGTTTATATATTTTGATGGTTATTTTTCTATTTTTCATTTAAGCGGCTTAGGTTTAAATCTTTCAAGTCATTTTTTTGTTGAAATACATACATATTGGTTCAATATAGACATAAATAAACAAAAAATACACAAATTGTGTGTAGACTTAATGGTTACACAATACTATGTAAAAATACATACATATATTTTCTTTCTTTTTCCTTATAAGTAAGAAATGAAACTTTATTAGTGTAAGGAAGTGTGCAATATTTATAAATTTCATAAATATGAAATCCTGTTGTACTACTTCAATGGAGATCTATATGAATTTGATCACAGCACAAGTCCATCATGAAAGAAACATATTTGGAGTGAAGGATCAAAGCAAGATGAAACAAGTTACTTAATAACAGCCTAGGATCCAAATCCAACTGCAAATTCCTCTTCCACTATCAAGATGAAGATACCGAAAGGACTTGCTTTGTCTCTTTCTCTCTAACACCTTGTGTTCCTAGGAGAAATATTGATAATGATGGACTCAAAAGTGGTTGAAAATAATGTAGCACAATGGGCATTGATTGAAGCATTCCCAATTAGAAAATCTAAGAGGTTTTGTAGTTCAAATTGAAAAAACATGAAAAGATATGATTAGTCTTGCAAAATCATAAAAAGAATACAGATAAAAAACTTGGAAAAATGATGCTTAAACTCACCCAACAAATTTTAATCCTGAACATTACCCATAATAATGACAAAGCTAATTATATAATCATTACGCATATGTATAATACACAATTCCACAACACATGGGGGTCAATATCAATCAATCCTGAACATTAGTCATCTAATAATTTCGCATTTTTTTGAGCTTCCAAGGATAATAAAGAAACAAAAACAACATTAACCCTTCCCTTTTACCCCCATTGACTAAAAATAAAGTTTCAACCAAAAAATACAAAGAAAAAAAAACAAATAGAAGAACAGAGACACTAGCACATAATCACAGATTCTCCATCAAAAAGAAATGGAACTCAATTCAAACTCAAACTAGTAAGGATTGAAAAGCACGAAGAACCCAACCTAACAAAATTGGTATATCGAATTCTCAAAGTAGAAGTTGAATCATATCAAACAAAAAGAAGCTCTATCCAATGATTCTACAGTGACAATACAAACCAGATAAAAAGGTTGAAACTAGGTACTTGTTCTTCTCAAGTAGAGCAGAATGAAGACAGAGTTGGAGGCTAAGGTCAAAGTTGGATGGAAACAAGGAAGAGTGGGGACACCTTGAGGGGCACACACAATGAAACAATAAAAACACGAAGAATATTTAGATGATTTGCCCAAGCATTCTGAAATAAATCTCAACTTCCAGAACTAATAAAAAGAGTGAACAATAGAGTGAAAACGGTGAAGGCTATTGTCAATGGAGAGAGTCCAAGGAAGATGAAGATACCTGCATGATGAACTACGTATCACTCTTTTTTTTTCTTTATCTGGGAGGAAACACCTAAACCAACGAACATTGAAAATGGTGAATACGGTTTACAAGAGAGGGCTTTAACTCTCTCTTTCTCTATTGGCTCTTGTTGTGGGAAGACACACTGAAAATGGCGAACCTGAAGGTTGTTGGCAATGGCGTATAACAGAGGGGATCAATTGAAATATTCTACTCTCTATTGCCTCTTATTCTGTGATAAACATAAAAACTATAAAAGGGGTTGTCAGCATAGAATACTCTGGTGGTTAGCTTTGATTTGGAGGGAGTTAGGCGTATAACATTCAAAATCAAGTGGTGATTAGTGAGGTTGGAGACATAACCACCATGGAAATATGATCAAAACATTTGGGGATAATTTCGTCAGAAAAAATTATATAGATGGCATGGAATGTTTATCGAGTGGGGGAGGGGGCTTACAGGGATTTTGAAATTTGAGGAGGTTTGCAGCGGCTCCCCATTTAACTTATTATTTTTTGAGGGATTAAAATTTATTGAATGAGTTTAAGCATCATTTTCCCTTTAAAAAATGAAGGGAGAGGAGGATATCAGTAACAGTCATAAGATATTTGATAAAGTGGCCTTAATGATGAAAATGGCAATAAGGGTAATCATGCCATTTTCAAAATCAAACATGAACGGTCAAACCGTTCAGCCAGGGAACCATCTAGGCAACCTATTCCATTTTACCCTTAACCCGACCCTTGGCCAAAAACTATTGACTTGGTTAGTAACCCACTAACCTAGGTGGTTAAACCATCGACCTGTTCAACTTGAACAATGGTTTTTGGAAGTTTTCATTCAAACCAGATGGTTGAATCGTTGACCCAAAAACTAGTGGACTAAGTGGTTCTAGTTTTGGGTCAGTTTTTAAAACCTTGGACGTGACTCTCCACATTTATATGATATGTGTATCATCTAAAAATTTGAAAAAAAAAGAAAAAAGAATTGAAAAATTAGAAGAGGAAATGAAAACATAACATACATGGCTTTACATGTTTCATGGGAGAGGTGTATTGTTTCTTATTTTCAAAAGGAAAAAAACAAAAAAAACTAGAAAAATAGAATAGGTGGTGAAAACACATCAAAGTAATTGGTGGACAATTGCTAAATCTTAAACCCTAAACCCTTCAATACTTACATAGAGATGTTAAAATTTTGAAAAAAAAAGATATAAAAATTGGAAAATTAGAAGAGGTAGCGAGAATCCAACATATGTGGCTTTACACTTCTCATGAGAGAGGTGTATTTTCTCTCAATTTTAAAAGGAAATAAAAACAAAAAAAAAAATTTGAAAAACAAAATAGGTAGCTAAAACACCTATTATTCTTAAAGTACCCCTAAGGTTTAGGAAATTGACTAACCCTACCCTTATTGTTCACATATAGTCTTAAAGTACCCCCTAAGTTTTTTGACAACTAATGTCATCGGTAAAGGCTAACAAAAAAATGAAATGTCAAATTTGCCCTTCACTATTCATCAAATTTTCAAAATAAAACCAAATTGATGAAAATTTTCAAGAATCGTAAGATAGTCTAGGTCCATTGGAATGATGAAGAGAAACAACTTTGAATCAATGTCTCGCGACCACATGCAGAACCTTCATCAGTAGTAGAAAGTCAAGATTGTTCGTAACATTGTCTTCTCACCCTTCCATTTTCTTAAAACCCTATTTCTTTCCCTCTCTTCCTCGATCAAATCAAATGTCGTGGGTCCACAAAAGATTAGGTCCCTTGTCGTTTGCATGTCCCGGGACCGTCTTAGTGTTAGATCGTGTATGCCCTTAGCTCCAATCAGATTGATGTACACATACATTTATTGTAAATTAATAAAGGTACATTATTGTTTCATGTTGATATTGGTATGTTTCTGTGAAATTACCCTTAAATTAGACACTTATGAGACTCGTGTTAGTTTAGAATGTTCTCAGTTGTTGGATAGACTTGATGAGTTTATCCTGCCAAGACTAACACTAATATGCTGCCAAACAAGTTGAGGCAGCTTATCTCAGCTACTAGGGTTAGACCCAAAGCACATGTACTATGTATTTTGTTGAAACACTGAACCTGGACCATTTTCTAGTTATGCCCTGGACCTTGGAGATTGATGGGCAGAACTGGGAAGTTACACATAACCCTTAGACTTGATTATGGTACTGCATTAGGTGTTGGATTGGGCTGTCTTTGATATGCCAATCAATGAGATCCATTGAGGGTCAAAACCTGGGTATATTGGGGCAGTCTGAGAATTCATTAGTGGGTGATCATAGTGATAGGCTCAGCCCCTTTGTCGGACAAAGTGAATGATAGGGATTACACTCTCTTTAATTGAAACCTAAACTATTAGTAGTGGATTTCAATTGTTTTTTAGAGTGTGACATTGTACCTTGTAGCCAAGGAAAGGTCAATCCCTGTCAGGCAATGTTGTGATCATTATGGGCCGAGAGGTCAAGTGTAAGAGGCCATCAATGGCTAATTACCTAATGTGATTTATCTAACTTAAGTCCATTATCCTTGGGTCTTCACAGGATTGTTGAATTCAATGATCATTTAAGTGTAAATGTTGGGCCCATATTGAGCCCGTAGTGATGTGCTCAAGGGTTCATTGCGTTTAGCAGTGAATTCAATCAAGTCTTTCCACAAAGGTTGGGCCAAACCTATGTGGACTTATGTGAGGTTATTGTGATGTCTCACGCCATACAAATTAAGTCTAAATTAGCCATGCAACATCCTTGGGTTGTGAACCTTATAGTTAATGAGCCTAAGGCCCATAATTAATATGATTAATTAACTTGTCACATGACAGCTTAAGTTGTCATGTGGCATGGGACGAATCTAGGTATGGAGCACTAATCTTATAAGAAGATAAGGTATATCTCTAATTAGAGTCCATATTTGATTTAGATCTGGATTATCTCCTAATTAGATTATGAGATAGGTCCATAAGATATTATAAAGGAGGAGGGGGCGGACCAGTTCAAGACAACTTCATATTTTTGTAGTTTTTTGTTCTTTCTGTACCCTTTTGCCTCCCAGTTCTTTCCTAGTTCAACATTAATTATCAAGGACTGATAGAGATCAGTTTTCCTCTGTTTTTTACAAGAAAAATTCAGAGGAACTTCAAGCTCACCTTCCCTGGTTTGATCCAAGCAATTGGGTTACAATTTTGCTAAAAACTGTGTTGTTGAATCAGTTTCACCTACACAACGTTCCATCTTCAATGGAGGCTAGTTTTGGGGCTGATCCGGTTCAATGCAAGACTAACCCTGAAAAATGCGGTTTTTCAAAACATAGGGAATTCGATTCCAAAAAGGGTTGGGAAATTTTTAAAATTTTGCCCGACCATCTAGCATGGTTCAGCCATCCATATGATGGATCATAACCCCTTCAACACTTGGTATAGTCCTCTCTCTTCCCACTCTAATACTAGAAAACCTCTTATACATGTGCATCTATGCATGAATTTTCATGCATTAAATGCACCAAGAAAGCCATTTAATCTTTTAGATGGACAAGTGCCCATTCAAGAAAAATATTATTTGTAATGCTTGTATAAAGGATGGGTGGTAGGGAGCATCATATACATGTAAATTCCACTAGTAACGAGAATACTAACAAAACTTACCATAGTCCTTATCCATGGCTTTAGCGGACTTTGATTTTTTTAGAGAAAACCAAGTTAGAGGCAAGGTGTTATTCTCCCTGGCAAGGATGAACCAAAGCGGAATCCAAGCACCATCTATTAAATTGTCAGAGACTTTGAAGAAACAAGGGTAATCATTACAGTGGAAGAGGGTGATGATAATCTCTTCATCCATGTCAAGGACACTAAATACAAACTTTTCATTCCAAATAGGGTTCTTGGCTTTATTCACGACTATGGTTTGGGATTTATACTTGCCAATCTGAAGCTTAAAAGTCCTCCATATCACTCCAAAGAGAGAGAGAGAGAGAGAGAGAGAGAGAGAGAGAGTAAAAATGATTATCCAGATTCTATAGTCAGTTCACTTACAATTGCAAAGACACGAATACCGAGCCACTACAACATTCCTTTTTTTTTAACATTCATTTTGAGTACAATACTATAGACTCCACTGCTATGCATCATTATTGGGCATGTGGAAAGTAAGAAATGTATGCATTTTCTAAAACAAGGAAATTCCCTTTGAATAGAGATGGAGATGGGATGACATGGACATAGAAGGGTATTTTAGGAATTTTAAAATAATTTTCAGTCATGTGATGTCACATGTAAACAGTGTGTGACAGAAAGATAATGGTTAGGGAGGTTTTAGATAATTGTCAGAAAACTTAAGGGTACTTTAAGACAAGATGTAAATAGTAAGGGTAGAGTTAGTCAATTTCCTAAATCATAGGGGTACTTTAAGAAATTTGTCCTTTAATAAAATAAATACAGTTTTATATTTGGGTTAATATGTACTCATTTAATAAGTTCTTATTGGTTTAGGTTTTGAAGTCTTTTCATGGTTCAATATAGATTTAGCAACGCTTGTGTCAATTATACCCTAACAAATAAAAAAATAATAAAAAGAAATTAGTAATATAAACAAACAAAATGAATATTTTAGTCTAATAATGTTTATTTTAAATTATAATACTTTTTATAATATAAAAGTACTCTATAACACAATGTACAAAGTTGCTTCACAATTAGACGAGACAAGCCTCCAAGGGTGCCTTATCACGTAAGTGCCACCTTGACAACCTACACTTTCCTACATTATTTGGCATAGTATCATATGTTTTGAATAACATGTTGAGTATATTTTTCACTTATTATATATTTTTTAACGTATTATACATGTAACTTAACATATTATATATATATATATAAGATTCTTCATTGAAATATAAGGTTCGACCATTTGGTTCGAATAGACAACCCATTTTGACAACAAAAATTATAAGTAAAAAATTACAGAAGCATTATGGCCACTGGTTTTCAGGTAGATGGTTTGACCGTCCGGTTTGAACGGACGGCCCATTCTGACAACAAAAGTTACAAGTAAAAAATTGAGTGTGTGAGGTCCATTAAGCAGCATCGTACATGTTATGTCACTCGAGCGTGTGACTCATAAGACCCGAAAACGGAACCGTTTTGGCCACCAGTTTTCGGGTCGATGGTTCGATCATCCGAGTTCAAACAGACGGCTCGTTATGGCAACAAAAATTAAAAAAATAAAAAAACAACCAAAAACCATTGGACGGGTCAACGGATCGACTACCCGGGCCAATGGGTCGTTGACCGATTCAATGGTTTTTTGCTAGGGACCGAGATTGGGATAAAGTGGAGCTGGTTGCCTTGATGTTCCTGATTAAAAAAAATAAAAAAAAAATGGCAAAAAACCATTGAACAGGTTGACGGTTTGATTACATGGGTCAATGGTCATTGACCAATTTAACGGTTTTTTGCCAGGGACCAGGATTGAGGTAAAATGGAACCGGTTGCCTGGACAGTTCCCAGGTCGAAATGTTCGTTCGTCCGGGTCAACGACGTTTCAAAAGCCATGGTTTTTATGCTTTTGGATTTTCACTATTCATTGGTTTCTTCTATTGTGGGCTTTATTCGAGCGTGTGTGGTACATTCCTTTTTTTTATTTTGTATTTGGTCTTCTTCTTCAAGATCTTCCAAAACAGTCTAGGGTTTACCACCATTTTATTTATTCCCTTTTGTTTTTTCTTTGGGTTTTCTTGCGCATTGTTTTTTTTCTTACAAGACGATCTGCTTTGTTTATTTCTTTGATTGCATGTATGTTTAGTTTTGTCTCAAAGTGGAACTTTGGACTTGATTTTCTGATTTTTTTCCTTGGTTTTTCCAATTTGGTGGATTTACAATCAATTTTTTATGTGTTTAAGGTCACTTTGGATTTATCTTTCAAGGTTTTGGAATCCCCTGCAGTGTCCATCCTTCCCATGACTATGACTATAAAGTTATTTTGTCTAATTATTGACATCAAGAAAAATCGACCTAGAAACGAAACCATTCTGGCCACTGGTTCCTAGGTCGATAGTTCGTCCATACAGTTCGAACAGATGGCCCATTCTAACAACAAAAAATAAAAAATGGCCAAAAACTGTTGAACAGGTCATCAAGTTGACGGTTCAAACGCCCGGGTCAATGGGTCGTTGATTGATTCAACGATTTTTGGCTAGGGACCAGGTTTGGGGTAAATGGAACTGGTTGCTTGGACGGTTCTTGGGGCGAACGGTCCTACCATCCGGGTCATCTTGGAGTTCTCGATGTAAAACAAAGGACAACTATGAAGTAGAACTCAGAACTATCACTATATGATCGTGTTCTTTTATATGAGATGTTTTGCTGAAGTAATATTTAAAAAACGAGCATATGATTATCTCTTTTAAGTCTTTATATGAGTTTCAAGACTTGAGTACTTATAATTGCAAGTTTTTTATTAAGAAACCATTGTCCTTTTTAATGTAGCCAATGTTACAATTTCATCCCAGCCCCTTTGATGCAGCGGCCCCTCTGCTAGTTTTTACTTATTATATATTTTTTAACATATTATACATGTAATATTTTTATGTATGTATAATTTCTATAAATTGCCAAGGCAAGGGCTTAGTGGTAAATGACAATTATAGTATAGATAAGCCCTTTTTTTGCTTTCCAATAGCGAAACAATATTGGATAGAAAAGGGCTTATTTTGAATTTAAAGCAGGTGCAAAGAGCATTCTCCAAAACACTTAAAAAAAAACTTGTTCAGAAGCTGCTTCTCTCGATGTTCATTTAGTTGAAAAGGCACTCCCAAATGCAGCCCTGCACCTAGTTTAATAGACCGCTATCATGTTTTGAATAACATATTGAGTATTTTTTCACTTATTATATATTTTTTAGGGTAAATTACAAAGACCCCCTATACTATGGGGTTTGTGACAAAGAACCCCCCTGTACTTTGTTTTGTGACAAAGACCCCCCTGTACTATGACCATGAGACAAAGACCCCCTTCCATTAGCCTTTTGTTCAAAATGGCCGTTGTAATATTTTTTAATCTCCATACCACCCTTGTAATAACTATTCCAAGGAGAAAATACTGTTCATCTTCCCCAACCTTCCTTTACATCTCTCTCTCTCTCTCTCCCGATCTCTCTTCTTCCCCTACCCCTTAACAACGTCGGGATTGAACCCATTTTCATGAGTTTGGTGCGATTGCTCTTAATGAGTGAGAGGTGAAGGGGAAGAGGATCGTTGCATTTCACCTACCATTTCGGTATGTTGCATTTCATAATGGGTTATTCTTCTGTAACCACTTGTTCTTTCTCCTTCAACTACTGCTTTCCACTTGCCTTGAAAAGCCATCTCTCATTTTCAAGATTTCAACTCAACCTATCAATCATTTTATTGAACCGAATGAACATTTCTTTTAATAGAGAGGAGGGAAGGGGGACGATGTAGCATATTGTGATTGGCCCAGTATCCTCAGGGACCCCATGTAGTAGACTGACGTGGGATAACATTTTTGGAACAGTATAGAGGAGGAATGGGAGTGCTTAATTGGAGGCGATGGCGTGTTTCGGTTGCAGAAAAAAGCAGTATTGATTTGTGTTCTTGTGGGAAACTGATGGAAGATTGGAAGTATTAGGCTATTAGCTACAGAGGGAGCGATGATGGACAGATAAGCACACCCATGTTTTTCTCATATACATGAATACAACTTCTCGGTGATATGGCCGCCCAATCCCTTCCATGGAAGTTGGATTGCTATAACCTACGGCCTTTAACGCACTTGAACCCTGCCCATCCTCCTGAACAAGCTCTGAAGCCACTGTCATTCCAGCATTGTAAGATTCCTAGAGGATCCACTAATTTGCGTTTGAATGCTTGAAGAGCTTGAAAATCAGCTTGAGTGACGATTGCTCAATACCGAATGGCAAGTGAAAAGCAGTTGTTGAAGGAGCAAGAACAAGTGGTTACAGAGGAAGAACCCGTTATGAAATGCAATATGCCGAAATGGCACGTGAAATGCAACGGTCCTCTTCACCTTCACCTCTCACTTGTTCAGAGCAATCGCACCAAACTCGTGAAAATGGGTTCAATCCCGACATTGTTAAGGGGAAGGGGAAGAAGAGAGATCGGGGGGAAAG
>NW_010729083.1:7996918-8106928 GCF_000365185.1 Nelumbo nucifera | reverse complement strand
AAGAGAGATCGGGGGGAGAGAGAGGGAGATAGAGAAATGTGAAGGAAGGTCAGGGAAGATGAAACAATATTTTTTTCCTCGAAATAGTTATTACAAGGGTAGTATGGGGATTAAAAAATATTGCAACAACTTTTTTGGACGGAAGGCTAACGGAAGGGGGCCTTTGTCTCACGGTCATAGTACAGGGGGGTCTTTGTTGCAAAACAAAGTATAGAGGGTCTTTGTCACAGATCCCATAGTACAAGGGGGTCTTTGTAATTTACCCTATTTTTTAACCAATTTAACATATTATACATGTAATTTAACATATTATATGGTTTTTAACTTATTATATATTTTTACTTAAGGAAAATTCCCGATTAGTACCTTGTACTTTGGGCCTAGTGCCACTTTAGTCCCCGAACTTTAAAATGCGACAATTTAGTACCCAAACTTTTTAAATGTGACAACCTAGTACCTACCGTTAAATGGCATTTGAAAAAGACACAAATGCCTTTAAAGTGTTATATAATTTTCTTTATCAATCTTCTAAACGTTGACAAAAATTAATAGTCCCAAATCTTTGCCTTTTCCATTCAAGAAAGTTGGGGGTCATGTTTGAGTGGGCATTTTGGTGACCCCAGCTTTCTTGAATAGAAGAGGCAAGGATTTGAAACTGTTAATTTTTTGATAATGTTTGGATGGTTGATAAAGAAAATTAGATGACACTCGAAGGGCATTTGTATCTTTTTCAAATGCCACTTAACGGCTAGTTAACACTAGGTACTGGATTGTCATGTTTTGAAAGTTTGGGTACTGAATTATCTCAATTTAAAGTTCAATGACCAAAGTGACACTAAACCCAAAATACAGGGTATTAATCAGGAATTTGCCCTTTTGCTTATTATATATTTTTTAAGTATGTATAATTTCTATGTGGTAAATGACAATTATAAGCTCTTTTTCTGCTTTCCAATAGCGAAACAGTATTGGATAGAAAAGCGCTTATTTTGAACTTAAAGCAGTTGCAAATAGACCTGTTCATGGGCCGGGTGGCCTGACTCCCGGACGGGCTTGAACAGGATTTTTGGCCCGCGGGCTTAACCTCGGGCCAAAAAGCCCGGCCTGCATAAAATTCGAGCCGGGCTCGAGCTTTGCTAAAATAGCCCGGCCCGAGCCCGGCCCGGCCCGATTTATAGTTAAACTTAAGTAAATCCGGCCCGACCTATAGTTAAACCTAAGTAAAAACCCTATGTGATGTCTATTTGAATAAATTTTTTGATTTGAGGTCATTGATTCACTTGTAGATCCATTGTTCATTTAAATGGGGGAAAAACATTTAAATTAAAATAGAAAATGTCAGAAAATTTTGAATTTCTTTTATTAGATTGGGCTTCGGGCTCGGGCTCGGGCCTAACAGTTTTCTGTTAATAAAGAGTCAAAGCCCGGCCCGGCCCGGCCCATGAACAGGTCTAGTTGCAAAGAGCAATCTCCAAAACACTTAAAAGCACTTTTTCAAAAGCTGCTTCTCTGGAAGTTCATTTAGTAGAAAAGGCACTCCCAAATGCAGCCCTGCATCGACGTTTAATAGACCGCTATTATGATTTGCTTTCAATTCTGCTTGCTGCTTCACTAAAACCCTATTGCATGCAGACACTGAAGGAATAATTAGCCATTTAGCCCTGCCTGAGGTACCTCATTGTTTCAAATGTTGCTTTTGCAATTGAACTGAACAAGATATCTTTATTTCTATCTGAAGCATTGGCTGTTTACGCTGGTTTCTGATCAAAATGCCGTCTTTTCCTCCTGCGGGATCGGTCACGGTCTGCGAAATCAATCGGGATTTGGGTAAGAACTAAGAACCTCTAAGATTAACTGTAAGAAATTATAGGGATTTGATGTACTGAAATTGTGTGTTCTCTACAGTCACTGCCGAAAGTCTCTCGGATGATCAAGCTAAGGAGACATATGGAAAAGTTCTTGTAAGTTCTGTTGAAAGTCGACATTGTTTTGTTTAGCTTTAGCTTTGCTTGTTATTCATTTTTGTTGAATTTGCAATTGGCTGTGCAGGGAATTGTTTTCAGTCCTGTTCCCTTTCAGTCGGATTTTCTATTGCCTACTCCCGAGCAGGGTTTTGAACAGCAAGGAAATGAGGACATTGTGCCGAAAAGGGACTCGAATGTGCTTCGGGTGATACTGAATGGTTCATTCAAACGTTTTTTGCCTCCCAGTAATGTACGCTCTTTTCATGTAATGTATTAAGTCACTGAATTGTGACTATGTTTTCGTTAATTGAGAGAACAGTTATTAGCCTTGTAGTTCATTTATCTATTTTTTCTCTGTGTTTTTTTAAACTGTTTTCTACATGGTTGGTTTGTTTGCAAATAACTTTGAAGTATGACGTTTGTTTCTCTGAGGAATTCTTAATTCTTAGATAATGAACACCATTGGGGAATGAAACTGGTTGAATTTAGTGTGAAGTTTACACATTGTAAGCTCTTAAATCATACAGGTATTGGGTAATTTCATATTGTTAGACGAGTTATTTATTGATATAAATAAATGGAAGATCTGTCATTATGACAGTGTTGTGTGGTAAATAATTAGAACTAATCTACTTCATTAAAAATGATATTACCACTATTTGCGTCACTAAATGTTGATTCTTGGAAAATTGCTAGGAAAAAGTCATTTAAAACCTTAAAATACCTAGGAAACAAGGTGATTCAGTAAGAGCATAATTTTTAGCAGTTTTTGGGGTTGAGAAAGCTAAGGAGACGGGAGTGGGTAGTTTGATCATTGAAGGTGATTCAGAGATAACAGTGGGATGGTTTGGCAGCTCAGAAATGAGTTAGGGCACTTCAAATGGCTGTCTAGAGACATGAATGTTCAAATAACAAATAGGATGGGTTAGAAAACCTGCTAAGAGCTTGGCAGATGGTTTAGCTAAGCAGGGGGTTCAGAGACAAGATATGTACTGGGCACAATTGTAATACAGTATTGGGTGGCTGGATCTGTAATGGGTTTGCTAGTTTCTCACAACTTCTTGTTGTAATCCCTATCTTCTATTTATTAATGGATGAATGGTTTCCTGTGTTGTTGATCAAATATATATATATGCTTAAATTGACAGTGTAAGAGATAATTTATGTTTCATGGTTCTAATGAATGGCCAACTGACTAGTTTTTTCAAGAGATCTAAAGGTTTAAGACAGGGGGGGTCCTCTCTTATCCCTCCTTTTCATCTGTGTCATGGACATCCTAACCATTTTTGTTCAGAAAGCATTGGAGGAGGTTATTTTGAAAGTTTTAAAATTGTAGAAAATGGGGGAAGGGTGCAAATCCTCCAGCTGACAACACTCCCCTCTTCTTGCATGCTTCAAGCCATCAGCTTATCAATTTGCTTGGTATTGTTTGTTGGTTTGAAACTGTAACAGGCTTAAGAATGAATCTTAGCAAGAGTTAGATTGTCTTTGTTGGCCTGGTGGATGACTTGGCCTTAGTTCTGGTATGCATTGTGATTTGATTATCTTCTGATTACCTACCTGTGGTTGCCCCTAGGTGTTAAGATCTGTTCCTCTATAATCTGGAATCCTGTTGTGGAAAAGAGTTGAAAAGAAGTTGTTAAGATGGAAGGCTAAGTATCTCTCCAAAGGGGGATCCAGAGTGCCTTAGCTAGCCAATCTACCTACCTATTTTATGTCCTTATTCCGCAACCCAACTAGGGTTGCAAAGAAAATTGGGAAGCTCCAAAGGGACTTCCTATGGAAGGGATGACAGGATGAGGAAAAAAGATTCATGTGGTGGGCTGGGGTCAAGTCTACAAGAGAGTATCAAGGAGGTCTGGGTGTCAGAAGCTTGCCAAAATTTAACATAGTATTGCTAGGTAAATGGGTTTGGAGGTTTGGGGGGGGGGGAGAGATAGCTAGTGGAGGGGTCTAATTGCTTCATAGTATGGCCTAGAGTGAGGGAATTGGATAAAAAATGGTGTTAAAGTTTTTTTTGGAAGCTCTCTGTGGAAGGGGATCTTGAGGTCTAAGGAGGCTTTCTTAAAAGGTATAATGTATAAGGTTGCTAATGGAGTAAGGCTGAATTTTTAGTTGGACCATTGGTATGGCTCAGTGCTTCTAGTATTGGTCCTACCCAACCTTTACTAGCTAGTTGTGAACAAGGAGTTGACCGTGGCCCAAGCCTATCAAAGTATTGCTAGAAAAATTGTGTGGGTCCCCCAATTCTGTAGAAGCTTTTTTGACTGGGTTGGGATCTTTTGTCTTCCCACCCTATTCATCTTAGTGTCCTCCCATTTAGGGAGTGATATCTGTTCAATCATATGAACCCCCTCTTTAACACGTGAGCAAGACACAAGTAGTTAACAATCTTTGTTTTCTTTTATTTTATGTTAAAAATAAATAAAGAATCTGTCTTTTTCTCTGTGTTGCCAATGACCGTGCTACAGGGAGATTTTGAGATTGTTTTCCCACTATTGGGATATTCGACGTCAGTGACAGAGCTGGAGAGACAAAAAATGGTTTGCAGGTACTCAACGGTTTGCCACATAGAGAGCTTTTGAGATTGTTTCCCCACTATTGGGACATTCAATGTCACTGATAGAGCCAAAGAGGCGAAAAATGGGTTGCAAGTACTCAATGGTTTGCCACATAGATTTAGATGTCCAGAGAAATGATGCCAGGAATTTTGCTAAAGTTTTAGGGGTGGAGCCATTAAGATTGTTATTAGACACATTGAACTCCACCAAATTGAAGGGATTAATGTTGGGGAGGCTATCGGCAAACCCATTGTTCTCTTGGAACAATCTAGAAAAGTTGGTGTGGTTGTTAATAGAAAATGGTATCTTCTTAGTGAAATTATTAAATGAGAGGTCTGTTGAAGATTAATCAGTTTTATGTTGTTTTTCTGAGTAGATGTTTTATGTTGTTAGATAGGAAGTGGGCACTACAGTAGTTATGTGAGTCCAAATTTTATTATGTTTTTGAGTCTTATATATGYTKTTTTATGTTTTDCYGCCCTATAARGGCATAGTTGTCTTTGTACTGCTCTATTATTTTTAGTATAAATAATAAGTGAAGGGGGCGACTAGATTATTGCTCTCTTTTCTTTTCAAGTTCTCTTCTTCTCCTACTCTCTTCAAGAAACTACCTTTTCTATTCATATTTTTGAATTCAGCAGATTTCTACTTGGTATCAGAGCATCGGCTAGGGTTTCTTGAAGCATTTTTATGCAGCCCTAGATCAGTCGATTGCATGAAGTAATAAAGGGCTGATCGATCTGCTATAGATTGCCCAGTTCTTGGATTTTTTGGTGGGATCTAGTCATTAGGAAGGTGATCTACTGTTTGACATCAAAATCAGGAAGAATTGGAGTACAGAGAAGAGTCCCAAAAAAGTTGGACTCTTTGTTTTTGATCTGATCTAGGGCGCCCAGGTATTGTTAGTTTTCTTTTGATTTTCTGAAGAGGGCGGTTAAGTTTTTGGAATTATTTGAGCCTTTTGGAGTGATCGATTCACTTTTCTCTCTGTTGGGAGGTGTGGGGAGGAGAGAGATTTCTCTCTGTATAGGTTTTTCTTCTTCCAGAAGGGTTGGTTTCTGTGTGTGTAATATTAAATTGTTTTTGGAAGGTCTCCAATCTAATTTTTCTTACCGTTGAATTATTTGAAGTAAGATGGAGAGTTGGAATACCGAGATGAAATCCACCGGTACTGTGAGACTGGGTGTTGGAGGTAGTACTAATATTTTTGGGTTTGGGATCATTACTACAGTAAAACTTGATGGTACAAATTATTTGGAGTGGGCACAATCAGCTAAGATGGCTATTGGTGCCCGTGGAAAATTAGGGTACACCACTAGGGAGGAGAAGAAACTTGATACGGACTCTTCTCGATGGGTGCAGGAGAATTACATGGTAATGTCCTGACTGTGTAATTCTATGTTACCTTATATTGCAAAAATTTCCTATGGGCTAATACTGCTAAGGAGATTTGGGATGGAGTGATTGAAACCTACTCTTAGAAGCAAAATGAAGCCAGGGCCTATTAGTTAAGGAATCATGTGATAAATATGAAACAGGGAGAAAAATCCCTTGCTGTGTATTTCTCCATGCTAAAAACCCTTTGGCAAGAAATAGGTTACTTAGAAACTGTGGTATGGGAAAGTGTAAATGATGCAGCAACTTATCACAAACTGGTAGAGAGGAATAGGGTTTTTGAGTTATTGGCAGGGCTGAACCCTGAATTTGACATTGCTAGGCAGCATATTCTTTCTAGGGAGGGTGTGACACTCTCTCAAGCCTATGCCTTTGTCTTTGGAGAGGAGAGTAGGAGGAATGTAATGCTGAGACAGCCTGTGATTGACTAGTTGGCTATGGTTAGTACATCCAAACCTAAGTCGAATGAAGACAGGGGGAGTAGTGAGACTAGAAGGGAAGATAAGAAGGACTTGGTGTGTGATTATTGYAASAAGCYTAAGMATACCAGGGACACTTGTTGGAAGCTTCATCCAAATCTTATGCTTGCCCGGATAAGGAACAAGAAGGGAAATGCAAATGTGGCCACTACAAGAGACTCTTCGACCCCTCTTTCCCAAACTGATTGGGAATCCATTGTAGTAGCAGCAGTGAGAACAGAATTGGAGAGGTTTGGACAGCTTATGAGTAAGAAAGATTCACCTAGCTCTGGCCTTCCAGATGGACAACAGAATGTAGGAGCCAACTACACTACTTCTTTTGCACATATATGTAGTTCATATGCAACTGCAAATCTTGCATCTACTTCAGGTAAGGAGGGATCTCCCTGGATTATAGACTCAAGAGCATCTGAGCATATGACTAATGCCCCTACCCTTTTCAGTTCCTATCAGTTGTGCTCTGGTAGAGACAGAGTCTCTATAGCAGATGGTTCACATATTCCCATTGCTGGGAAGGGGAACTTACAATCCGTTCCTCTTCTTGTTTCTTTGGTGCCTCTATCAGTTCTATCATCAATTCAGTCAGCACCTGAGCCACTACGGGTAGCCTCACAGAAATATCAGTGTCGACAGACGATGGTTAACTCCACACATCCTCAACCCACACCACTCTCTATCAGTCCTTTTGAAACTTCGGATTCAACAGATACAGTTCCAGGTATTCCTCTTGAGCCTGAGCCTGTTATGTTTTCTAATGATAATGTTTTGTACCTAATACCATTGTTGCAGCTAATCCCACTAATCTTGATCTTCCCATTGCACTTCGTAAAGGGAAGAGAAAGTGTACAACCCATTGCATTTCACACCATCTTTCCTACAGTGTCTTATCATCCTCCTACCGTGCTTTCCTTTGTTCCCTGGATTCTGTGTCTATACCTAGGAATGTTACTGAGGCTCTCTCCAAACTTGAGTGGAAAACAACCATGCAAGAAGAGATGGAAGCCTTGGTTAAAAACCAAACTTGGGAAATAGTTGATCTTCCCACAGACAAGGAGACAGTCGGATGTAGATGGGTATTCACAGTGAAGTATAGGGCCGATGGCAAGACAGAGAGGTACAAGGCAAGGTTGGTAGCAAAAGGGTATACTCAGACCTATTATGTTGATTATTTGGAAACCTTTGCACCGGTAGCTAAGATGAGTTCAATTCGTATTCTTTTATCTCTGGTAGCCACCTATTCATGGCCTTTGCTTCAGCTTGATGTAAAAAATGCTTTCCTTAATGGTGATTTACAGGAGGAGGTATATATGGACATTCCAACAGGCTTTTATGAAAATGTTGGTAAAGGAAAGGTGTGCAAACTCAGAAAATCTTTGCATGGACTGAAACAGTCACCTAGGACTTGGTTTGACAGGTTCAAAAGGGCACTTATCCGTTTTGGATACACACAAACCTAGTCTGATCACACCTTCTTTGTAAAGAGGAGAGATGCTCTGGTGTCAATTCTTATTGTGCATGTGGATGATATAATGATTACAGGAAATGATCTGGAGGATATTGATGATCTAAAAAAATGATTGTGACAAGAATTTGAGATCAAAGATCTTGGTGAGCTCAAATACTTCTTGGGGATTGAAGTTGCAAAATCCAAGCATGGGATCTTCATTTCACAGAGAAAGTATGTACTTGACCTACTACGGGAGATTGGGAAGCTGGGGACCAAATCAGCAAACACTCCTATTGATCTAAATCACAGAATTAATGGTGTGGATGGTGAGTTGGTAAAAGATGTAGGGAGATATCAAAGAATGGTGGGCCGATTGCTATATTTGTGCATGACACGACAAGATATTTCTTATGCTGTCAGTGTTGTGAGTCACTACATGCATGCACCTCGGGTTTAGCACTAGGAAGCTATTGAGAGAATACTTGCGTATCTGAAAAAGCACCTTGGCAAAGGCATTCTTTTCTCAAATCACGACAATCTGAAGATGAAATCCTATACAGATGCAAACTAGGCAGGATGCTTAGATGACAGGAGGTCTACATCAGGAGTGTGTACCTTTGTAGGTGGAAACTTGATCTCTTGGAAGAGTAAGAAGCAAGCGGTTGTGGCAAGGTCAAGTACAGAGGCTGAGTATAGATCCCTGGCTCATGGTGTCTTAGAAATTCTTTGGGTTAGATCTCTTTTGAGTGAGATTGGGGTGAAAGCAGAGGAATCTATGATGCTGTACTGTGACAATCAGGCTGCAATCAATATTGCCCATAATCAGATTCAGCATGACAGGACAAAACACATTGAAGTTGATAGACACTTTATAAGAGAAAGGGTAACAGCCGGAGAAGTCTGTTTGCGTTATGTCTCTTCAGAGTTGCAGCTAGTTGATGTTCTCACTAAAGGGGTGGCAAAGAACAAGTTTGAACATGATCTACGCAAGTTGGGAATGTGTGACATTTGCTCCCAACTTGAGGGGGGGTGTTGAAGATTAATCAGTTTTATGCTGTTTTTTTGAGTAGATGTTTTATGTTAGTTGTTAGATAGGAGGTGGGAATCACAGTAGTTATGTGAGTCCAAATTTTATTATGTTTTTGAGTCTTATATATGTTGGTTTATGTTTTGCCGCCCTATAAGGTCATAGTTGTCTTTGTATTACTCTATTATTTTTAGTATAAATAATAAGTGAAGGGGGCGGCTAGATTATTGCTCTCTTTTCTTTTCAAGTTCTCTTCTTCTCTTCTTCTCCTTCTCTCTTCCTTCTCTCTTCAAGAAACTACCTTTTCTATTCATATTTTTGAATTCAGCAGATTTCTACTAGGTCCAGAGCACAAGCCTAGTTAGCTTAGTCATGCTCAACAGGAACTTATTAGAGAAGAGATTGTCCTGGAGGTAGAGATTGCACAATTGTTCAATTAAGAGAAAATGAGAAATCTGTAGAGATCTTGCCCAATGGACAGTTGGAGTAGAGACTAATGATGCACAATTGAAAGAGCTGACAATGTTGACCAAGTGTTTGGGGGAAGCTTCATTAGTCTCTCCTAAGTGAGCCACAAAAAGATGGAGTCGTAGTTGGAACCCCAACCTTGTTGTGTACCTTTTCTTGGTGCCCTAGTTTAGGTACATAGGGATGAAGTTGGTGGAGTGAGTGAGTGTGGAGTGAGTAGTGTCTGCTTGCACTTGGCAGAGAAGGGGGCTGTGGTTTGCTCTGGAAATGGAGTGATCTTGGTTGTGGAGGCAGAGGAGAGAGCTAGGAAGGGTAAGGTAGAAGAAGACAAGGAGGTTGGGGCCGACGGAATGGAGATAATAGTTAAAGATTGTGATGTAGATTCTGTTTGTGTTGATCCTAATCTGTAAAAAAAGATACATTTGATGAAGATAGTGAAGAATGCTCTGGTTACTGAAGTGGTGGTCGGAAAGTTGGGTGTAGATTTAGGGCGTAAGAGGAAGGAATTCAAAAAGTCTGAGTTGGATGCTTCATTGGGAGATCTGAAAAAATTAAGGGCCTCGAATAAAACCCATTTAGTGCATGTTACAAAAGTCTTTTCGTGTCTGAAAGATGGTCTTGTGGGGGCAGGCCCGACCAACAAATTTAAAAAATTGTACAAAAGAAAAGGTATTAAACCCAAAGGTCAAGGCTTGAGGCTACGTTTGGGAAGGTTAGAAGGTGCAGAATCTTGAAAGATGTCCTGATTTACTATTGAATAATCTTGGGGGGGGGGATTTGAATCAAAGTGGTGGTTTGGAGGAAAAGAGGAAAGAGGATAAGGGGTGGTGGGATCAAAAGAGGAGGAGGTTTAACAGGGAAGAGTAGATTTAAGTGTGCTTGTTGACAGGGAGGTGGAGGTTGGCAAGTCTTTGGGTCTTTTCTTCTTGGGAGGGGAGGTTTTTGTAAGAAGAGCCTTTGAGGAGTATGAGAAGAGGAGGGAAGGGAGTCTTAAGAAGACCAGAGTTGGGGAAGGGGGAGAAGCTTGGAATGAGGAAGGAGGTTTTCCTTTTTGCTTTAATAATTTTTTCTTTTACTATAGAAAAGGGATACAAAGAATAATGACATCCAATTGGTTGGCATCACATTCAACTCCACCCCATGAGTAGGTGGAAGCAAAGGAGTTTCATTAAAGGTGGTTGGCGTGAGGGATGCGAGAGATGAAATCTAAGAGGGTTTTCTTATTCTCTGTTAGTTCAGAGTACATGTGATGACCCAAGAACAATGGGACAAAAAGGACAAAGAAACCAGAAATAGATAACAATGGCATTAAAAGAAAAAAAAAAGTTGTGAATTGAGATGAGATAGGCGGCGGCCATGTGCTTTACAAACGTCGTGGTGGACCCGGGCGTAGGATAGACGTCGGCGTTGGCTGATTGTTGTTGTGCATGGGACGGGCGACAGATCGGTCTGCCGTAGCCGTGTGCGAGACAAGTGTTGCTGTTGATTGGTAATGACTGTATGTGGGACGAGTCTCAGCGTCGACTGGTCGTGACTATACGCGAGACGGACGTTGGGTCGCTCGGGTTGGGAAGCTTCTTGCCGGAGTCGGCGGGTGAACTGGCTGACCCGCTCGGCATTGTTTCGCATTCCCGAGGTCGACGACACATATCATGTGTTAGTGTGGGCTGCCAGGTCGGTTGCGCCACGGCCGTTGGATCAAGGCGATCTAATCTGTTCATTTTTCTTTAAATAGGGCGCTGGTTGAGGCGGTCACTACCATTTGCCTTCTTCAGCTTGGGCTTACAGAAACCTCTACCACCTTCTTAGCCGATCCCTTAGCTTCTATCTTAACTCTGATTACTAGGTAAAGGACTGCACCCTTAGCCATGTCGTACTCCGATTTTGGTCCTGAGTGTTATGACCTCCCTGATCTGTCGGGCGCGAGCTCACCTCGTCAGACCACGTCCTTTAGTAGTAGTGAGAGCTCTGGTAGAGAGTTTGAGGGCTTGCCTCAGAGGCCCGAGGTCCGGGTATTGAGGGAGAGGACTGCTATTGGAGTTGCCGAGTGCAGTTGGCGGGGCAATGAATCTCCCAATGAAAGTACCGGCTCTTCGTGGCCGAGGGGTGGCATCGCCCGAAGTGGTGGAGGGTGGTGAAGGTGAAGACCTGAGCCCTGAGGGCATAGACGAGGTCAAGGCCCGAGGCATCACAATAATGCGCCATCCACGCTCCGACATGGATAGCAAACTTAGCATAGAGCAAGTCAAGGATCTTGCTAAGATTTACCATATTTCGAGGGGATATAGGCTTAGAGTCCCTAATGTAGGTGATAGGCCTTGGTTGCCGGAGGAGGGGGAGGTGTGCGTACATGAGCACTACCTCCACTCATAGTTGTCAAGGCGATGCCTAGGCGGGCCGCCTAGGCAGTTTTTCATGGTCGCCTTGCCCAGACGCCCCAAGTTTTAGATACTAGGCGCCCACCCAAAGACTTAGGCGGGCGCCTACATATAAGGCGGGTGCCTATTTAGATATAATAAAATTATTTTTTTAGTTAATTTATTGTTTTGAAATTTTATTGATGGTTGTATTGTTTTAAAATATATCTGCTACATGCTATCATCTTAACTCTTAAGTATTAAGACAAGAAACAAGTTCAGTTTCGATTGGAGAGGGAGGAGAACCGAACACCAGCTCGAGCCCCAGCCCACCTCCACCGCACCTCAGCTCCAGTAGCGGCAGGTAAGTTTCTTTCTTTAGTTTTCTTCTTCTTCTTCTTCAACCTTTTTTCCTTTTTTTTTTTTTCGAAAAAACAGTCCACAACCGCAGTCTTCTTCTGCCAAACCTCCTTTTTTTTTCGAAAAAAGTCAAAAACAAGGGGCTCCGCCCCTATACTCTTTTGTCCTCTCAATAGCCAGTCGACTTAGTCCTCTCTCCACTCTTCTTCTTCTTCCATTCCGCCCCATGAGGTCATGAGTCCAACTGTCCAAGTGTTCCAACAGTCGTCCGCCCCTTCGAGTCCTTGAGTCCACTCTTTTGTTTTTTTTGAAATGTTTTATTTTGAATTTGATTGTATGCCGATTGCTGAATTGAAAATCTGAGATATGTTTGAATTTGAAATGCTTTATTTTGAAAGTCTAAAATAGCTGATTATAGAATCCATAAATTAATATATTTATAGATTCCATCGCCTAGGTGCCTGGGCGCCCCATGGTCGCCTAGCCTTCGCCTAGTCGCCTTGACAACTATGCTTCCACTTTGGCCTTAGGTTCCACATACCCCCTCGTCTCCAAGCTGTTGAATTGCTACAGTATCTCCCTTAATCAGCTTGCCCCCAATGCCGTTAGGGCAATCATTGCTATGATGATGATGGCTCGACTCCAAGGTGTCAACGTGAACAAGAAGATATTTTGGTGTATGTTCGTCTCGAGGCAGCACCCTACCGGGGCAGGTGTGTACTACTTTCAAGGCCGACGAGGTAGAGTGGTGGACAACTCGTCGTTAGTTCATAACTGGAAGAGGAAGTACTTTTTTATATCTTGTCCAGAGGGTTGGCCATTCAGGTTTGATTGGGGATAGCTAGACCTCATCGCCGTGAGGATAATGCCCTGGCACAAAGGCTGGTCTCAACCCCGCCCGCCTCGGTAGGGGAACTCTTACTGTTGGCTTTACATGTCAGCTTTCTTCCTTTATGTCTCATACTAACATGCTCATGTTTTTTTTTTTTTTTTTTTTTTTTTTTTTTGCAGAGATGCAGGGCAACACGAAGGAAATGCTGTTGGAGATGACGAAGTCTTGGAAGAGGACTCCAGGTGAGGGGCTGCCACGGAAATAGCTGCCAAGAGAATCTGCTGCCGAGAAGGTACCTCGGCTGAAGGCTCTTGCTGGGACCTAGAAGACAAAAGGGCTTGTCGAAGCCGGGAAAGGGAAGGAGCCTGTAGAGGTCGAGCAGAGAAAGGAGCCTACCGCGAAGCCAAGGGCTGATGTTTCCGAGGGCGGATGAAGCGGAGGGATGTTAAGTCCGACCTGAGGAGGAGAGAGCACGTCAGAGGCCCTGGGTATTACTCCATGGGTCAAGTTAGTCAAGTGCACACGAGGGGGTTGGATGA
Source organism: Nelumbo nucifera (assembly GCF_000365185.1). The sequence continues at coordinate 8,093,499 of NW_010729083.1, read as the reverse complement.
GGCCTGAGGAGAGAGCTCAGACGAGGTCACACGAGAGTAAGAGAGCTTAAGAGCAAGAAAAAGCCAAGTGTCCTTACCTGAGGAGAGAGCTCTTTATATATATTTTATTTATTTTTTATTTTTTTGTTTCAAACCATTCAGGGGGTTTGGTATAAGGTCTATCTACCCCTTGAAATAGGTCAAACCCCGAAACTCTAAGTATGATGTCACGTATTGGTGACTAGACCTGTTCATGGGTCGGGTAGCTCGACGAGCTGACCTGTTCTAAGTCGGGCTTAGTCATAATTTTAGGCCTGTGGGCTCGGGCTCGAACCCAAGCCCGATTTGATACTATATATTAAATAATAAAAATTATATTTTATTTAATAAAAAATATATATACTATATTTTTTCTTTGCTCCTCTTTTTTTTTCAAGTAATAGTGAGATGCTTATTATTTTTGAGTTTTGAAGGTTTTTAATATAAACAAAACGCTTTTTTATTGAATAAAAAAAGAAAAAAAATTCTGTTTTCAAATTTCTGGCCGGGCTTGGGCCTGGGCTTTGGGCTTTATATGAGGGCCAGGTTCGGGCTTAAGACCTAGGCCTGATGGTTGGGCCAGGCTTGGGCTTGGGCCTGAATGTATTATGTTGATACATAGGCAAAGCTTGGCCCGAACCCGGCCCGACCCATGAACAGGTCTATTGGTGCCCCACTGATACAGTATGACCAATATGTTTTGAAATTTTGATCCTGAACTGAGTGATTTATCAAATTAAACTTTGATGGGAGCAGGCAGGGAAATCCAGGTCCCCCTGGAGTAGAGGAGTATTTAGTGGTAAAGATGGTTACATTGTTGCTTTGTTCAGCTGGTGTTGAGGACTTTGAAAGGCTGAATTCCTTGATGTACTTCAAGGGGTGCAGATAGTATGGGCTTACAGGGATGGAGTCAAGAACTTCAAATGAGCCAGCAATATGGCCATAAGGATACACTGGGTACAAAGGTTACCTAATGGAATGGCTGATACCTTAGCCAGGCAAGGGGTTAATAGGGATAAACTGTATTGGGCTTAGTTGTATCTTGATCTCTTGATATTAATCATATGTGAGAAGGTGCAGATTGCACCTCTCAAGGGGATGCTTGTATTGTATGTACATATTGTTGTTCAATAATTAATGAAGTTTTAAAGTTATCTATCAAAAAAGGGTTATCTATAAAAAAAGGGTTAAAAACAAACAAATGAAAGGACTGATTTCCTGCTATGCTATGCTGAAAGTAATGGAACCGTAGAGGAGACAAAATGTGATTGAATATGTTATTTGTAGAGAAAAGAAAACAAAATGAAGGGGTGGAGCCCTTCTTCTAGTTAAAGTTAGAATGGCAAAGAGTAATTAGTTGATTATGGAGAAAGAATACCAAGACAACATTTTTTGTTGCTTATGGAAATTAAGAGAAAAGTAGAAAAGCCTCTTTGAACTTTTGAAGAATAATTGATGAGGGCCACTTGTTGAAGCCATACTATAACAAGCCTATTACTTTCCCATTATTGTTGTGTTTTCCGTAAATCCATTTTTTTGATTGGTTGCTGCTCGCTTTATTTTTCTGATAAGTAAGCTTGCTTTATACTAATTGGTGGTAAATTTGCCCTAAAACAATTTTATAAAACTCTAAGTTAAAAAAATTGTCTTTTATGATGCCCTTCCTACCTTTTTACCCCTATTTATACAACATGACATGGTTTGGCTACACAATACCTAATATTTATATACCTACATTGGAAACACTGAAATGAGGTATCTATATGTATCTATATGTGCTTATTTCTATGTTTTAGGATGCTGATAATATATAAAATGATATTAGGGAGTAGGGACTAGTTGATGGTTCTACTGTAAAACTTGTCTGTTTCTACTTTCTAATGTCACGTTTATGTAGGCAAATTTACTATCAGAAGTTGATCTTCAAGGAGTAAGTTGGCATCAACATAAGCATATCTTAGCATTTATCTCTGGGCCAAATCAAGTTACAATTCGTGATTATGAAGATTCAGGTCAGTATCTATATATGTTTGATTGTGGAGTGATTGCTTTCATTCTTCTTTGTTTTTCTTCTGCCAGTGGAGTTTTTCTTATCCAATAGTTTCTAATGGCATTCCACTGAAATCTAGTACTTTAATACCAAGTGTTTCTTGTGAATAGAAGGAAAGGATCCATGCATTTTGACCAGTGATTCACAAAGAGATGTTAAGATTCTTCAGTGGAGGCCAAATGGTGGGAAGACACTATCTGTAGCATGCAAGCGAGTATCTTGATAATTCTAACACTCCCATTGTTATTTGAGTTATTTCTTTTTAACTGTATTCTATTAGTGAGTGCTGTAAGTTTTAAACTTGTATGATTTCATTGAAGAATTAAACTGGATTTTTTTATTTGCAGAGGTGGAATTTGCATTTGGTCTTCTTCTTACCCAGGAAATGCAGCTTCTGTGAGATCAGGAATTGCCTCTTTTGCGGGTACCCTCCCTAGAGGTTCAGGAGTTAGATGGACTCTTGTTGATGTTCTTAGAAGTCCTAAAGATGAGCAAATTACTGCACTCTCATGGAGTCCTGATGGAAGATATCCAACCCTGCTCGGCTACTCCCCTGTGCCATTTATCTTATTGCAGTGCATTTCTTTTTCTCCGGTTTTCTAAAAATTGATTTCTTTTTTGTATTGATGTATTACAAATATTAGGAGCCATTGCTTGGTTTAATGGTGAAGTCTTAGACTGACAAGTGTTAGAATGAGGGTTCAAATCTGAGAGTGGCCACCTTGTGCATAAAAATTCCAAAGGTTACGTCTGTATCTGGTCCACCCTCCCAAGACTCCAGATGGTTGGGACCAACATTGGGTAAAGGCCTTTGATGTATTATAACCAATGGCAAAAATTATTTAGATACTTTTCTCTCTTTACACCTCAAAATGGAACATACTCTTGTTCTCCACTCTGATTTTTTTTTGGGGTTTAAAAGCCATGTCCTTGATGTGCTTGACTCATCCTTGCTATAGATTGCTTTCATTGTCTAAACTTTCATTCATTTCTAATACAATCCATTCATTCCTTTTATCTATAATAAATAAATCAAAGCATCTAACAAGGGTTTATAAACTTGTGCCTTGTGAATTCTAATGTTGTTGGAATTCATTCGTTTCCATGGAATTAGTATGTTACCTTTTGTTTCCAAAGTCATTTTCTTTTTTCTGGTGCTCCAACCCAAAAAAAGATGAAAACCTTGACATATTCTCAAATATTTGGCTTCTGCTTCACATGAGAGCTCGTCATTCACAATATGGGATGCTGCTCAAGGTATAGAAACTTATTTTTAGCTCTCTGTTTAATATCCATCAAATTCCTATGTCATGCTTATCCGGTTTTCTCTACTGCAATTAAAGAAAAAAAATTAGGACTTAGGAGAAGTCTTTGTTGTATTGAATTGAGTTATATTCTAATGAATAGCTTGTTTGATGAACTATGTAGTTAAAATGATTTTGGCTGTTTTTGTCTTGCCACATGACATTCTTTTTTTAACATAGACTCCATCCATTGACTGACATGACGTGCTATTGCCATAAGAAGTGAATGTTATATGCAACCATGAGCTGCTCTTTGGAATAAGAAAAACAAGATCAACAGAAGCACACAGACTCAAAGGCAAATGTCTAAAATGTTGAGATATATTCATTGACCTTTTGTGGATTAATTGGGCAATAGGAGACCTTATCCAGATATTAACCAAAGAAAGAAAATTTCATTTTGTGCTACATATGACCGAGGTTCAAAATATCGATACACCCTGAAACGCCAGAGTGTGCGTATTGGGGGTTTGAGTAACACTTTCTATTTATTTTTAGTTTTTTTTCAAAATTTTGTACAGGGCCGGTTTTAGCAAGGTCTATCCCCTGCTTATGTTAAAATTTTAAAATAATCAATATTGCATATTGGGGTGGGGCTGATACGGTACACCCCAATATGTTACGAAATGTGAACCTTGCGTTCAACAACTAGCACCATTACAGGAAATGCTTGTGGTCTCACTCAAAATGAAAATAAGGTAGACAAGGTGTAATCGTCATACACAATTACAAAAAGCTTGAAGGTGGATTTCTGTAAATTTGAAAACATGCCTTGTGGAGTACTCAACAAACTGGCCCTTCAAAAAAGAATTGATCATGATACCCTCCTTGTTTATCCATGGAGCTCATGTTCCATTGTTGAAGCATTGAACAACAAATTCTGATTCATATGGGTATGCTCAATCTTTGTATGTTTTGATCTTCATCAATGTTTAAACTGCATGGTGTGCAGCTTGTGGTGAAAGACATATTCAAGCCTTAGTTCTTTAGCAAAAACAATCAGAGGCTAAGTCTGGAACCAAAGTAACATAGAAGAAAAACTTAATGTACAATCATATGCAAAACAAAACATAAAAGGGGTTGTAGTCTCTAGAAATCATCATGGGTATACCCTACAATCATGGATCTTAAATTCAATATCTATGGGCATTTCACTATGTAGAAATGGAGAAATTTCAGAGATATTTCACTGATTCCGCTAAGGCATTTGGAAAATCTAGAAAATCAAGGAAGTTTTCTAGAAGCATGGAATTAGTTAATAAACCTTAAAGGAATCATTAGAAGTATGATTGCACATTTAAAACTCAAAAAACCATAGGAGAAAATTAAGAAACTTTAATAGGTATCTTTCTTTGTAGACTCCCTTTTAGTCTTTTAGCCATATTCTCTTCCTTAAATATTTCATTGACTTGCCATTTTGATTTTTATCTATTTTGTTACTATATATTTTGATTAGATTGAGGATCCTTTTTTTTTGTAATTGTATCATCATCATCCATGCCTTATGCCATCTATATGGGGTCAGCTATATGAATCCGGTTTTGCCAATTGACGACTCACCTAACTAACTAACAAGTCACAATTGGTAATTCTATTATTGGTAAGAATGAGGTTTCAGATATAAGTTAGCCTATTATAGGTGCACCAAAGCAGACTATTGGGGATAGCTACTTATCTTTTCAGTTTCAGACATAAGTAGCAACATTTTTTCTTTTTTCTTTTTTTATATTTTGGTAATAAAGTAGCAACAGTTCAAACTATTAAATGCCACCTAAAATAACTTCCTTGGAGAAGTTGGATAGCAGTGGCTAATACCTCTGCTAGGAAGAATAGAATTTTGGTGGAATGGACACCTCCTCTGGAGGGTGTCATTAAGCTGAATTTTGATGGGAGTAGCCAGGGTAAATCCATGACCTTTGGGTATAGGAGGGGTTCTAAGAAATAAGGACAGCAACATTATTTCCTTGTTTTCGGGCCTAGTGGGAATGGGACACTCTACAAGGGCGGAAATACTAGCTACTGTGCAAGGGATCCAGATTGCGAACCAGTTTGTGGTGGGGCATTTACTAATTGAAGGTGATTCTCCGGTGGTGGTGGGGTGGCTCTTGAACCCAGATTCTGTTGTTTGGGGCTATAGAGACCTCCTCATAAAAGTGAAATGCCTAACAGGCAATATGATATTGTTCAATGGGTGAGCAGATCAGTAAATGCTGTGGCTGATTCTTTAGCCAAACAAGGGGTTTCTTGGGATTGTCTTTATTGGGCTACTTTGTAACTTGTTCTAGTTGAGTTTGAGAATCAAATCTGGTGCCTCTCCTTGGGATGTTTGTAACTCTTAAACTTTTTGATTAAAAATATTTTTCAATCATTCATCAAAAAAAAAAAAAAAGGAAGATGGGCTCCTATTGAGCTCAACTTGATTGCTGATAGTCAAGATAAGTATGAATCACAGAATTGATCTTTTTTTTTTTTTGACTCAAAATGTTGTTCTTAGAAGTGATTTTGTGGTGCTGAAAAGTCAGCTTCCAAGATATTTTTTTTTTGCCCAATACTTTTCAAATACTCCTATGGTGGTTACTTGAAATGATGCCAATGGCACTAAGTCTTGCATTTCATTCTGCATAAACAATATTTCTTACCAGTTACCACCCTCCAAATGTTATATTTTAGTGTCTCATGGAAAACAAATTTGGTATATGCATTTTGATATTAGAGATTAATGAGTACAATTTAGAGCATTATGTTTATTTTGTATATCTATTGTTGGATGCATTTTTTCTTACTATTTTTATATTAAACAGGGTTGGGAACACCTATTCGACGGGGATTAGGTGGTATATCAATGCTGAAGTGGTCACCAACAGGAGATTATTTCTTCACTGCCAAATTGTATGGAAATTAACTTAATTTTTCAGTTGCATGGCTGTTAATCAGAGTGCTGCATGTTTGAGTTTATGATACCAAAGTAGATGATTTTGTATTGTTACAGTGATGGAACATTTTATCTTTGGGAAACAAACACATGGACATCAGAACCTTGGTCTTCAACTGGTGGTTTTGTCACAGTAAGTGAAAACGATAGTTTTTGTTCTCTCTACTTCTTTCGTTTACCATTTTGATTAATAACAGATACCCACCCTTTGGTTTCTGGCAATTATAAATCCCCCTCGGGTTTCTGAACTATTTCTGCATTTACTCTCATTTGTTGATGCATACAGATAACTTCCCTTGGTTAACTTTCCCTGGAGAATCCATTAAGAGGTCATGTGATACATTTACCCCTGTCAGCAATTCAGCATACCGATCAGTCATCTAAGCTTTATTCCTATTCACTTACCATTCAAAGGATGCTCTCTAACCAATTAGTCAAAGCTCCAACTGTTACAGAAACAAGAGGTAGTTATCGGGCCCCCTTCTCCATCACCTGTCTCATTTGCACTCTTTGCAAGTGCAAATTTTGCTTTCCAAGAACTGATGTGAAATTTCCACTACCTTCTTCCTACATCAATTTTTATCTCTTATAAAATGGAAACTACATCATCTTGCTGCTTACCAAACTCTCAAACAATTAACCCTCTTTCCTCCATTCTCTTTCATGAAGGTGGGAATCACATCATCTTACTTCCTATTTCACTTCTAATTAAAAAAATAGCCAAATGTGAAGCAAAAATAAACCCAAATTTATAGTTAGACTATTTGCACTACCATGCTTTTACACTAATGCAAATTAAATTCACAATGCTAACAAACTGAGCCCAAATGGAAAACCCAATTGGGAAAATTAAAATAGTCTATAATAAGAAAAACAGTTTATTGAGGATTTTGTGCAGATTTGTTAGTTGTTTTTGTTTATTAATTGTTTAGATAGTAAGTGGGGACCACAACACACTTGTTGGGACCCTTTGGAGTTATTTTTAAGTTTTTATGTGTTATTCGCCCTATAAGGGCATATTAGTCAATATACTCATTTTTTACTTAAAGTACAATGACTAGCTATTGTCGTGCCGTGTCGTGCTGACCTGACCCATGGGCCTAGAAACCCAAGCCTGGCATGATCCATATAATCGTGCCGTGCTCGATAGGTTTGTGTGCTGTTGTCTTGTGCCAAGCTGCTTTACAACTCTAGTACTAGGTATTTCTCTTGAGAATGTTATTGCCTTTGATTCGATTAATAATGTTTCTATACCTAACATTGATGTTATGATTGATCTTGATCTTCCCATTGCACTCTGCAAGGGAAAGAGAAAGTGTACAACCCATTGCATTTCACCATCTCTCCTATAGTGCCGTATCACCTTATTCTTGTGGCTTCTTCTCTAGATTATGTGTCTATACTTAGGAATGTTAGTGAGGCTCTATCCAAACTTGAGTGAAGAACAACTATGGTAGAAGAAATAGAAACTTTGATTAAGAACTAGACATGGGAGATAGTTGATTTTCCTATAGAAAAGGAGACAATTGGGTGTTCATTGTAAAGCATAGGGCTGATGGCATCATAGAGAGGTACAAGGCAAGGTTGGTTGCAAAAGAGTATACATAGACCTATTGTGTAGATTATTTGGAGACCTTTGCACCAGTAGCTAAGATGAGCTCAGTTCATATCCTCTTGTCTCTAGCAGCTACTTATTCATTGTTGCTCTTCTAGGTTGTTGTTAAAAATGCATTTCTTAATGGTGATTTGAAGGAGGAGGTATATATGGGCCTTTTAGCCAGTTTCTATGAGAATGTTGGTGAGGAAAAAGCTTGTAGGCTAAAAAAAAGTCATTATATGGTTTGAAACAGTCACCTAGGGCATGGTTTGATAGGTTTAGGGGGGCATTGATCCGTTTTGGGTACACATATTCAGTTAGATCACACTTTCTTTTTGAAGAGGAGAGAAACACTTGTGTCAATACTGATTGTGTATGTGGATGGTATATTTGTTACAAGGAATATTTTGAGGGAGATTGGTGGACTCAAGGATTCATTGCAGAAGGAGTTTGAGATTAAGGATCTAGGTGAACTAAAATATTTTTCGGGGATTGAGGTTGCAAGATTCAAGCATGGGATATTCATCTATCAGAAGAAGTATGTGTTGGATCTACTTAGGAAACTAGGAAGCTAGGAGTTAAACCAGCTAATACTCCTATTGACCCAAGCTACAAGATTAATGCTTTGATTGGTGAGTTGGTTAAGGATGCTGGGGAGACATCATAGGATGGTAGGCCGACTACTATATTTATGTATGACACGCTTGGACATTTTGAGTTAGTATATGCATGTTCCACGGGTTCAGCATTGGGAAACCATTGATAGGATACTTGCATACTTGAAGAAGCATTCGGGTAGAGGAATTCTATTATTAGATCATGGGAATTTGAAACTGGAGTGCTATACAGATGCAGATTGGGTAGGTTGTCTAGATGATAGGAGATCCACATCAGGGGTATGCACATTTGTGGGAGGAAATCCATGGAAGAGTAAAAAACAATCAGTGGTGTCTAGGTCAAGTGTAGAGGTCGAATATAGATCTATGGCCCATGTTGTTTTAGAGTTACTTTGGGTTAGATCCTTGCTCAGTGAGATTGGGATAGATGTAGAGGAGCCCATGATGTTATATAGTGACAACCAAGATGCAATGAATATTGCCCACAATTCAGCTCAACATGATAGGACAAAGCACATTGAGGTTGATAGACATTTCATAAGAGAAAGGGTGACAACCGGAGAAGTTTGCTTCCCTTATGTCTTCTTTGAGTTACAGTTAGCTAATGAATTCACCAAAGGGGTTGCAAAGAACATGACATATGCAAGTTGGGAGTGTGTGACATTTACTCCCAACTTGAGGGGGAGTGTTGAGGATTTTATGCAGATTTGTTAGTTGATTTTGTTTATTATTTGTTTAGATAGTAAGTGGAGACTAGGGGTTGATACAAGCCGAGCCGAGTCGAATATTTGACTATTCGAGCTCAGCTTGACAATAAAATATCAAGCTCGAATTCGGGTTTGAGCTCGATTCGAACTAGAAATATCAGTTCGAATTCGACTCGAATAAAAAACACTTGCATTCGAGCTCGGTTCGGCTCGAGCTCGATAATGAACCGAGCCTACTCTAGCTTGAATCCGAGCCTACCTGATATCACAAAGTCCCTGTAGAAGCCATAAGAAAATCCGAAAGAAGAAGAAGAAGAAGAAGAAGAGGACCACAATATAAGTGTGTGTACACCAATAAAATTAAATATAAATTATATAATTATATATGAATATTATATGTAAATATAAAAATTATATATATAGGGTTCGAATAGGCTCACGAGCCTAACAAACCAAATTGCATAGCATTCGAGCTCGGTACTCAGGCTCGAATTCGATTCGAAGCTCGGTCTGGACCGAGCCGAGCCGAGCTCGAATAGCTCGTGAAAAGCTTGGTTCATATCCACCCCTTGTGAAGACCACAACACTCTTGTTGGGACCATTTGGAGTGATGTTTTTAAGTTTTTTATGCAGTTTTATGTGTTAGCCGCCCTATAAGGGCATAGTAGTCATTGTACTTATTTTTTACTTGAAGTATAAATACCAATGGGAGATGATGGCCAGATCTGATTTGCTCTTTCTTTCTTTATCAACTTCTTTTGTTCCACAAGAAACTCCTCTTTTCTTTGCAGTTTTTTGATTCAACAGATTTCTACTCAGTTGTAAGAGTTGCATTGCAGACATAAATGTCTAGGGGAAGTAGAACTTGGGAGGTATGCTGAAGCTTGGTTGTTCAATGATTGATTGGCCTTTTTGTTGTCTTGGGCTTCACCTTCAAGGTGTCCTAGATCTAGCAGCTTTTAAAATTAGTAGTAGATAGACTTTCTAAGAAGCTTGATAATTATAAGATAAATTATGTTTCCTTAAGGGTGGAGCCTTAGTTAGGTTTACTCTTGCTAACCCACCAGTATACTATGTTTTGGTGTTTAAAATCCTACTGCTTGTTGCCAAGAGATTGGAAAAAATCATGAGAAACTTTTTGTGGGAGCCTAGAGAATCTAAGAGGGACCATTTGACCAATTGGCAGACAATGTGCAAGAATAAACGGGGTTCAGGTTTGGGTAAATTAGTTCTAAAAACTTCATCTTTATTGGATAAGTAGCTTTTGCAATTACTTTTGGAGCCAAGCAAGTTACAGTGTTCTATTATTTATGGCCTTTCTGCTTGGGTTTGGCATTAGGTTAGACCCTTTTTGATCAAGGCCCAGCTGGATGCTTGAATTCAGACTTTGGGCTTAGGCTGGGCTTTGGCCCAAACTCGGCCCGCAGCTCAATAAACTTAATCAATACTTCGAAACTATGACAGAATCATGTCAAGGGAAAGTGATTTTGACCCACATGTTAGATCTACACCTTACCAAGGGCTGAGGTTTGTTATATAGTTTATATCTTTACTCTTATGAAAAGTTATGTGAGAAGTGCAACATGGGAAATGGAGTGAAATAATTGTACATATATGCACACACAAATAAAAATTATATATATTATATATTTTGGGCTAGGCCCTGGGCCCTAGGGCTGGGCCATGGTTGACCAAGCCCAACTCAAACTTAACATCAGGCCTATATTTTGGTCTATGCCCAACCTTAATTTCCACTGATTGGGCTAGGCAGGTTGGATGTCAGTCTTAATTGTGCTGGCCTGACCCAATGCTCAACCCTACTTTTTGCTAATGGTTTGGGGTGCAAGATTAAATGCTAGAGCCACTTTGCCCCCCATCCCGCCCAAGTGATTTAAAAGGTGTGCCTGAACTGTGTTTAGGCGCACAGGTGAGGCACATTTTAGGGTATGTGCCTCACCTAGGTCCTAGGTGCATCACTTTCAAAGGCGTGCGCCTTTTGAAAAATCATGCACTTTTTTTCTGTTTTTCTTTTAATGCTTAGCATCTGGTGCTTCTAATGCACCTTTTGCTTGCTTCACTCGCTCATTGAAACTTCGAAAACTCCATGTTTGCTAATTGCTAATGTTGCTCATTTGTTCATCCTGATAACAGATTTTTTAAAAGACACTTAAAGTTATACAAACTTTTTTTTTATAGGGATTAAGAATTTAAGACCCTGATATGGTCTTGTCTGGGCTTGCCTTGAGGGGCCTGGTACAAAAAGGCAGCTCGTAGAATCAGGAATGCATAATGTTTAACATCACATTTGCTATTTGAAGTAACACAATTTGGAAAAAAATAAAGAGATGTTTACATGCTTGAATATGTTTTGTAAGTTATGCTTGATTTTATTTTTATGTTTTCATTTTAAATATGTTTACTTGTTATATTTATGTATTTTAATTTGAGATAATAGTTTTTGTAAAACATTTATTTTAAAATTTAAGTTTATATTTTTAATTATTATTGTGTTTTATATTTTGCATTTTTTTTATTTTTTTTGACTTTTTGGCATTTTTTTTGAATTTTTACCATTTTTTGCATTTTGCGCCTTGCTTCAAAAGGGCGTGCACCTTGCCTTGTGCCTCGTGCCTCAGGTGCAAAATGACCCTTGTGCTTTATCTGTTCTATTATTCTTTTCCACACTTCATTAGATATGATGTTTGATCTAGTAATAGAACCTGTTAAAGTTATTAGGTAGCAGGGTTAAGTCTTTTTACATATTATTTATATTCTCCTTTGTCTTTATCTGTTTTTATTGGAAGAAATAAAAATGATTTGACAGAAAGATTGAACCTTTCTCTTGTTCTCAGTCTCCTCTCCTTCTCTTTCTCTCATCTTCTTTCAATTGGATTGATATTCAATCCTTTTTCTCTTATGTTTTTTCTTTGTTTACTGGCTGTTTGTGGAAGATTTACAGAACCAAATTTTTAGAAGATCTGCAGTACGGAGATTTGCCTTTAAATCTTATTTTTTTCTTTGTTTACTGGCTGTTTGTGGAAGATTTACAGAACCAAATTTTTAGATCTGTGGTACGGGGATTTGCCTTTAAATAATCAGTTCCCTTGTCCTTATCCCATTTCCATTCACAAAAATCTTCCTATCTCGCAATGTGTGTCCTCTTCCGAATAGGGGTTAGTTTGGAATTTTGGGTCTGAGAAGGGGTTTAACTATAAGGGATTTGGAAATTTCTATGTTTCTTCACTTGTTGCATTATTGGAAAGAGTGCATCTGGATAATTTTTGGATTTTACTGTTGTGTTCCTATGAAGCTATTGGAGTGGATCTATGCCCCATAAAACTAGGTTTTTTTTTTTTTTTTTTTTCTCTGGAGATCTTTTAAATGTTCAAAGGTTATCAGGAGGAGGAGACTGAGCAAAATTTCTTGGATAAAGATTGAAGGGGAAAGGAAGAACGTTGGGAGTGGGCGACCTTCAGGTATGTTAGAGGGAAGGAGAAAGTCATTCTGAAGATTGCCGAGGAGCGCACTGATTGTGGTGTTGTCTGAAGCGCATGTTTGTTGCGGTCAATCTGTGGTGGATGTTGAAGTTGTGACCAATGATTTAAAAGGCATGCCTAGGTGCACTGGTGAGGTGCATTTTAGGGCATGTGCCTTGCCTAGGTCCTAGGTGCAGCAATTTTTTTTTTTTATCAGCAAAAGAAAATTTAGTTATTTATTAAACTGAAAAAACAGATTACAGTTTCTTTATCTACTCTGCACTCCAGAGTATTACAATATACAAAGAAACCCAGATTATGTAGATCAACATCCCATTGTTGTAATACAGCCAGCTATAATTTAGCCCAAAATAGAGTAGGTCTATCAACTCCCTGTTTTGCTGGAGTATCTGCCAGTCCATTCACTGTCCTTTTAACCCATCCGAAAGTAGAGTTAAATCTCATAGCAAGAAAGTCAATCTCCCTAAATGCAAATCTGTACTTCCATGGTGCTGAGTTTACTTGCTTAGCCCAAGCAATGACTAGAAGTGAGTCCCCCTTCACTTCCAATTCTCTAGCTTCTAATTGTTTTGCTAATTTCAGGCCTTGTAAGAGTGCCATCCTCTCTGTCTGAACTGAGTCTCCATACCCAATTGGTCCTGAGAACAAAGCCACAACTTTCCCATTGTGATTTTGAAATATTCCCCCTATTCCTGCTCTCCCAGGGTTTCCAAGGGAGCTGCCATCAAAATTTAGCACTTTCAAAATGCACACGCCTGGTGTGCCTAGGTGTCCTAATAAAATATCTTCTTAAAAGACAATTAAAATTATTATATCATTTTTTTTGTGTGAGAATTAAGAATTTAAGACCCTAACATGGACTTCTTTGGGCTTGGTACAAAGGTGGCTTGTAGAATCAGGAATGCAATATATTTTACATCACATTAGCTACTTGAAGTAATGCAATTGAGAAAAAAAATCGACTGTGGGTTTTACGTGTTTGGAAATGTTTTATATGTTTGATTTTATTTTTAAATTTTCATTTGAATACGTTTTACGTGTTATGTTTATGCCTTTTAATTTTAAATAATAGGATTTTTAAAACATTTATTTTAAAATTTAAGTTTATGTTTTTTATTAATATTATGTTTAATATTTTTTGTCTTTTGCATTTTTTTATTTTTTTTAGCATTTTTTGAATTTTCTGACGTGTTTTTGATTTTTTGGCATTTTGCGCCTTGCTTCAAAAAGGCACACACCTTGCTTTATGCCTTGCACTTCAGATGTAAATTGCCCCTTGTGCGTTTTTTGCGCTTTTAAAACACTGGCTGCGACATTTAAGGAAAATGTTGGTACATTGTCTTCGTTTCCTATTTCTGATGTGAAAGGAGATTTCTCTAATGTGTCTATTGAGATCCATAAAGAAGAAAAGATTGGGCTGAAAGAGAGGGAGGACTTTAGAGAGGTTGCTGCTGCTGATTCAAGAGGCAAATCAGGGTTTGACAATGGAAGAAATGTTGACTTTGACGTGGTCTGTTGTGCTCTGCCCCAAGCTGAGGGCGATGATGCTGAGCACTGGCTATTTGAGGAGGTGATGATTGGAAGGTTAGGCATGGATTTGGGTAGGAGGGACGAGGCTAGAAAAGATCTCGGGGTAGCTGAATCAGTAACCTGACCTCAAAAAAATCTCATGGAGTTGATGGAGTGAGATACTCACATAGGGCTGGTCCAACAAGAACTACAAGAGGGTATATAAGAGAAGAGGAAGTAAGACTGTTATTTCGACAAGCAAAGCAGTTGTTAAGGAGAACTTTCAGGTTTTCTCCAATATGGGTAATCAGGTGGGGACTCTTCTGCATGAAGAAATTATGGAGATTGGATCTGCTTGTTTTGCGAGAGTTCCTAATAAGAGCTCTGAAAAAAGTGTGGACAGATTTCGAAGAATTTTTTACATTGAGAAAGCTGCTGGAAAAGATGTAGAGATTGGTAAAAGCCTTGGCTTGTTCTTCAAGGGTGGTGAGGGGTTTTCCAGGAAAGCCTTTGAAGAGTTTGAGAGGAGGAAGAGGAAAGAAAGCTTAAAGAAAGGTTTAATTGGAGGAGGAGAGATGTGGGATGGGCAGGGGGAAGTGTTTGAAGGCTGAGGGTCTAGTCTTAGAGGTGTTTTGATCTTTATTTTACTAGAATTCTGTAGTATCGTGTTGATTGGTATCAGTCTGTATCTCAGTTTTGTTTTTCCTTCTCCCGGGTGATTACTTGTGACCTTCCTCTTGTATTCTCTTTTTGTTTTTCTAATGGAATTCTTATTTATTTTCAAAAAACAAATTTTTACTTGCAAAAACCTGCAGAAGAGAAGGCTTTTTTTGGTATCTTTCACCTGACGTGTGTATCCCTTGCAAATGAAGTTATAAGACTACTTTTAATTTGCTAACCTCTTTCCCATTTGCAATCAATATTTGAGAAAATTTCTCTTCTTTATTTGGCTATAGGTAATACACTGTTTGCCTTATTTCTAGCTATAGGAGTTAAGTTGGTTATTACCTTGTTTTTGTCTTTATTGTAAAGGTAACCGTCATTTTGCTATATGATCAAAGAAACAATTCAAAGTTTTGTGTGGATTTGGCTTGAGAAAAATTCTAAATGAAAAATGGGCAAACATCTTTAGAATATAAAATTTATTATTTCAGGTTAATATTGCATCTAGGAGGCAGGGAGGGAGGGAAGGTGGAGGAAAGGGAGGGAGGGTAAGCAAGCAACATCCAAGTTTTAGTTGGATGTGGCTTGAGAACAATTCTACAAGAAAAATTGGCAACATCTTCAAAATATAAACATTAATCATTTCAGGTGAATATTGGGGTTTGTAACACAGAATCAAGTTTGGAATTTGCTTTTACCTTTTAAATGGATGAGAAGGAGCTAGGGAGGGAGGGAACATCTTCAGAATTTAAACATTTATCATTTTTTTTGATCATCAAAGGAGAAATTTATTTGAAATTAAAGTTAAAAAATTTTACAACTTTGTGTATGGGACTAGAAGTCCCACACTATTACATATTTCTGTCCCTTTTTACATTGCAGCCCAAAACAATTGTTGCCTCAAAGCCCCTTGTTTAGCAAGATAATCAGTTAGCCCATTTGCACTCCTTCTAACCCATTTGAATTCTGCCTCTACCTCCCTTGCAACCTTTTCCACTTCCCTTATCACTTGTTTGAAAGTCCACGGAATAGTTCTATTGTTGTTAGCCCAAGAGATGATCACCTTGGAATCCCCTTCAACCTCAATATGCCTCATTCCTAGTTGCTTGGCTATCTTGAATCCTTGTAGCAATGCCATTAACTCAGCTTTTAGAGAGTTGCGCATGTCGATAGGTCCAGAGAATAATGCTAATATTCTCCTTTCAGAATTTCTGATTACTCCCCCGATACTTGACAATCCCGGATTTCCAAATGAGCTTCCATCAAAATTCAGTTTAATTCTGCTACCATCTGGAGGTTTCAATTCCATCTTTACTCTCTTTCACTCTTGAAGATTGTGCTGCTTCTGTCCAGGATCTTATAATGTCCGTGACTAAGAAATCTTGGAAAATATGCAAAGATCTTACCCAATCAGCTACTTTAACTTCGATTGTGTCAATTACCTCTTCCATTGTTCTACTCTTATCCAAGAATATTTTGTTATTGCTTGCTTCCCATATCACCCAACAAATAGCTGCCTTTGTAGCTTTCCACATAACCTTCCCTCTTTTCTTTGATTGCCTCAAAAAGTCTCAGTTGAAAAGTCCTACCACATCTTGAGGGGAAACCCACCTGCAACCAAAGAGAAGACAAAAGGATTCCCCAATATGATGCACAAAGGAACAAGATAATAATAGATGTGTGAAGGTCTCATCACTTTCCTTACAAAGGGAGCACATGTGAGGAGAATGGCAAGCTATTTGTTGGGTGATATTGCACCTGGGAGGGAGGTTAAGCTATTGTCCACACACCAAAGTTTAAAATGTCCGTGTCAGTGGAAATGTTGGTCCTCCAAATATAAGAAACATGTTGAAAATGTTGGAAATATTGTAAAAATTAGAGACATGTGGAAACCAATGTTTGAAAATTGTAATTGTATCATAAATCATAGAGAAAGTTGAATCGAATCGTGAATCGTATCGTAAAACATAAGATTATTTCTATTTTTTTACAAATTTGTCAAAAATTAAATATAAGTATGCTAAAAGACTAAATATATATAGAAAAGTGGTATTTTAAGTCACATGTCATATCTACCATATATGTGCCTAAAACAATAGAACTTACCACTTGTACAATAGAAGTCTAAGATGATATAGTCGAATTTGACTTGAAAGTCAAATAATCCACATACAATGGCTCTTTATCCAACACATGATAGCAATGAATCAGTTTCTAGTAAGGTCTTTAAAACAAGTCACCCTTGACAAAACTAAATATAAACAAAACAAAATGACAAAGTAGAGAACTAGTTCTTAATTGAACGATTTGAATCACAATGAGTCACACAAATCATATAAATTGTAAGATTTATGAATCAAATCATCTGATTCAAATAAAAATTGTAGGATTTTTGCAGAAAAGGATTCAACATAAGATTCGAATCGAAACCCTTGGGATTCATGATTCAAATTGTGAATCGTATCGTAAATTGTAAGTTGAAACCAAGGTTCAAACTATTGATATAGGGTGATATGCCGGTAGGGCATATCAGCCTGTACTGTTACTGTTTTTTTGTTTTTATTTTTTTCCGAATCTGGTTTAGTGGGGCCGGTCTACCCCTGAACCACTCGCCGACCCGAAACACCCCTTGTAGGGGTGTATCGGAAAGGATCCAATACAATACGTATTGGTTGATACGGGCCGATATGTGACGATATTTTGAACCTTGGTTGAAACATTGTAAAATATGAAAAATATAGAATGATATTTTATGAAATGATAAAAGAAGCATAGCCAACCTTTTTAAATTATTATCTTGATCCAAATCATTAAAGAAAGCTAAGAAACTAAGGTTGTAGACAACAAAATACGTTCCGAAGTTTCCCTGTAAACCTTAAGATTCAGATCTTCATGATAGAATGAGTTAAAGCAAAATTTAAACTTAGAAAAGTGTAAATGGTTGTAATAGATCGACCAAATAATCTATTATACAAACAAAAACTAATTTTTAACTTAATGTTTGAAATGCATATTGAGATAGCTCAAAGTGGTAATCGTGGAAGTTAGGTGGGCAATAACATTGTTACTCCACATATCCACGATATTCTCACCAACTTATGTTAGAATATTATCTTATACTCTACATAGTGTTTGTAGTTTTCATTGGAGAATATGTCGATTCTAGTAAAATTTCAGGTCGCTACCCATGGAAGTGAAATGGAATTATGTCGTGGAAGCTATCTCTTGTACTCCACATAGTGCTGGTAGTGTTCATTGAGGAATATGTCGATTCTGGTAAAATTTTGTGTTGTTACCAATGGAAATGGAAATATGTTGTGGAAATATTAGGGAAATTAGGGACATTTTAAACCATGTCTTTATACAGACCCGAACCTTGTTCCTATCTAATGTTGTATAAGATATTTTGATTTTTTTTATGCCTTGTCTACATTGTTCTGTTGTTTCCCCTTCCCAAGTGCTGAAGTTATATATTATTTACTACATACCATTATTATGTACCTCAAGGGTTTTTAGTGATGCGATTCAATTTATATTAACACTCTGCTTAAGCTCAGCATTTTCTGTTGCCTGCGTAAGTTTTCTATTGCGATGTTCCATGTTCTTATTGGCCTACATAACCTTTTAATGTTGTGTAGAAGAACAAAAAAAATGTCATTTTCAACCATGTTTTTTTTTTTCTGTCATCAGGGTGCAACCTGGGATCCTGATGGGCGCATGATATTAATTGCTTTCTCAGAATCTTTAACACTGGGTTCTATTCACTTTGCATCTAGACCTCCATCACTAGGTGAGGACACTTCTAATTTTTCACATTTGAGTCATTCACAATTTGTAGTTGCCATTGGTAGGCAAACAGCTTTTTTTTTTATGGTAAGGATAATGTTTAATTAGTAACAGTAAAATCATTACAATGTATTATAGCCCCCTGTACAACTTTCTAGATCTTTTTCCATCATTTTTGATTGGTAATGAAAACTTTGTTAACTGAAGCAAGAAATGAACAATCATTAATAGGGTGCTGTCCAATGCATGGTAGAATATAGCACAAACATGAATTGAAGAAATTAAAACTTAACCAAAGCAATATGTGTATTCATATCAGCATAACATCACTAGATGGAAAACCTGTAGAATCCATACACTTCTATATTGATTTTTATATACTTTTTCTTTGGTTTTGAAAAGACCTCAGAGGTGGCTGGAAAGGATGTGGGTTAGTGTAACGAGGACTGAACAGTATGGTCCTTGATAAAAGTGGAATCAGGATTTTTGTAGCCAACCACCATTAATTGAGAGAAGGCGCTTTTAAGTTTAGCTGATTGTGTTTGTTTTCTAATTTCAATTACTGAAAATAATTAAATACCATTTCTGCATCTCCTAATAGAATCATTATTAATATTTTCTTTTATGTCAACTAAAATAGTTTAGTAATTTGTAAGTGAAATACCTTGATCATCAACTTGATATTTTCATATATGCACAGCTGAGAATCCCGTATTTGAATAGTTATCTATTTATTAATTGAAATAAGGCCTTTTTAGTTTTAATTGAGTTTCTTTGGTTTCTAGTTTCAATTATTGAAAATAGTTAACAACCATTTTAGTCTCTTAATGGAGCTATTATTGTAGGAGGGTAGGGTTTGGCACTGTGAGAGTTTGTCTGAAGGATGGTAGGATGGCTTTCTGGGCGTAGGGAAGGCCTAAAGCACGGGATAAGATTCTCGAGGGATACTTTGGGTTTTTGAAGAATGAGTGATGCATGGTGTTGCCCCCCTCTTAATGGGGCTCTATATTTATAAGCACCTATGCATGGAGATCACGGAGATCTCCTGACCTTGAAAGGTTTCTCCTTTTGTGCTGTGATAGATGGTAACTTTTAAAAGTTTGGGATTTATATTGATCCATTGCCATATGGGTTAGTCAGGGGTTTGCTTTGTGGCTTTTCAGGACTACAGTACTCGGGTTTTCCCTTTTCTTGATGTGTCTCCGAGATTGCTGGCTACGATACCCTTTCTTTGCTCTTTTTTGTGGTGCTCACGTGCTTTGCGATGTGGTGCCTAGTCCACCACATGCCTTGCGATTCAGGTTTCTCTTGTAGGATGTTTTATGGATCGGAGGAATGCATTTGTGTGATGCAGTGGTTATTATTGCAAGTTACGATTTCTTGGGTTATCATCTGATGTTGGGTCCTACTTGACCCTTATTCTTGTCACCCTGTCACATGGCAGGCAATGGGCTCTTTCCAACTCTATGTTCCTGCAACTATTAATCTTTTTTGATGTCTATTATAAAAGTTCAGTAATTTCTAAGTGAAAAACCATTATTGTCAACTATTATATATTTTCACAGAAGGGGGAAATTTTATGGAGATGCACTAGGGCAGTTATGCTATGGTTGATTTGGGAAGAAAGGAATGCTAGAAATTTTAATGAGAAACAGAACTCCAAGATTTCTATCATTGAAAACATTTTGATAAAAGTAGTGAGTTGAGGGAAGACCTTTGATCCATTTCTCCAGAGAAATCTTGATTCCACATCGCAAAACCCTCATTTTTAAAGGAAAATTTGAGAACGAAGTTGATCCCACCCACATTGAACCAAGTGAAATTCGATTTCAGTGGCTCTAGTTTTGGAAATCTGGGACCTTCTGGAATAGAGGGAGTAGTGAGAGAGAGTTCAGAGCATTTCTTCTTCAAGGGTTAATGATATGTAAAAGGTTGAACCTATAAAATATAATGTTAGTGTGATTCCAGAAACGAGGTGGGGTGCTCTAGAATGATAGCCAAGGAATCTGGCAGCTTAAGACATACGGTGAGGCAACCAAGACAATTACAAGGGAGATAGGAGTGACATGGATATGGATACATAGAGCAGCAAATGGAATGGCTAACACTCTGGCTAGACATGAGGTTAATAGGTATCAATTATACATGGAGATTTTAACACTGTTTTCTTTGTATACAAAGAACGGGGTTAGGAAAAGATGCTAGCATATTATCTACAAACTTAATTCCAGTAAATACTATTCTTTCTCCATAATCAGTAAATGTTTTAATGTTACCAATAAAAAAAGTCATATCTACCCAATTTACAGTTGAGGATACTGTATTTGAATAGTTATATATTTATTAGTGTTCTAACATATTCAATACCATTTTGAGATTTTATTTCTTACTGCCTTCTGGAATAATAGTTCTTATAAATCTATACTATGGCCTGGTTAAGAGTGCAACAACTTGAATGGCAATGGGTGAAGCAGGTGTGCTAGTTAAAGCTAACTGCACAATGTAGCCTGCCTAGTTGTCAGTTTATAAACTTAGTGAGGTTTTTTTGAATATTATCATCTGGGGTTTCATTGCTCTAAGGATTTTATTTATTTTAGTCTGAGCATTTTTATTTTGTAGAGTTGTTTCTCCCCAATTTTATGAATTATTTTTAGTTGTAAAGACACTTGATGATTCTCCTTTTTCTTTCCCATTGATTTATTTCAGATGCACACCTCTTGCCTGTTGAGTTGCCAGAAATTATCTCCTTGACTGGCAGGTAGAGATAATTTCAAATTCTTGTTTGTCCTCATTGTATCTTTTGATGTTCCTTCAAAGTCTATTGATTTGTTTGGAGGATATATACCAAACAAAATGTTTTTGGAGTTGTTGTGAAAATGAAAAAAAATGTAAAATGATAGCTGGTAAAGGCAATTGCTTTACTCTATGTATCTCTTCTTTGTTGCTTCATGGCACGATTAGACTGAACAAAATGTTTTTGGAGTCATTGTGAAAATGAACAAAAGTTATTAACTGGCCATATGTTTTCACTACTCATGCATATATTCTTTCTACTCATGGTATCTGAATATCTTGTCAAATGATTAATTCATTCATTCAATGCTTGGCATCTGGTCTGAGCTGGCAGTTATACTGAATTATCACTAGGTGTCTTTGCTTTGGTTGATCATCTGAGACATCGTGACCAACATTTTATCAAAATAGCAAGTTATTGAAATCATAATTGATCAGCTGAACATTTCGTTTCAAGGTTGACTTGCTGGGACACTGCAGTATCTTGGTGTAGTACTGCTAGTGGAACTGAGATTATAATGAAACCATACCCCACTAATCACAGTGCCCCTTCTCACCAAAAGAAAAAAATCACAGTTAGGTTATGTTATACAACTGGAGGTTCTTTGTCCCAAAGTTGCCTGTTGCTTCCAACCTATCAGACTTGCAAACTGGTTGTGTTCAAATAAATTTGCAGGCCATTACTGTGGTTTGGTTAGGATTAGGAAAGTAGATTCCTGTTCATTAGACAGAAAGGTAGCCTTGAAGTTAGTTTTCTTAGTCTATTCATTTGGCAATTTTATATGTAGATAGCAATGATGCTGACATATGGACAACAGGATATGGATATAAGACATGAGGATATGACTCTCCATTTCCCAAGACCCCATACATGGATATGTGTACGGGTACCCCATCTAATTTGAAGCATCACTCATTTATATCTAGTTTTTGAAACTACATATCATTCCTCAATACTTGTAGCTTGTAAAATTGAATTAAACTTTTAATATTCAGATTTACTATGGTATGATTTGTTGAAACATGTTATATTACATATTTTAGAAGTACATGGAATCCTCTACCATGTTTTACATTTATCATACTTAAAAAAACAAGAGTTATTTTTATCTTTGTAAATTAGCAAGTCAAAGAACTAAAATAGATCTTTACCCCTAGCAAAATCACCGGGTATTGCAGTGATTTTGAATTACAAATTATGATTGAATTCAAACCAACAAATTGGGTAAGTATGCTTTCTTGCACAAGTGTCTATGTGTGTAAGGCACCTCCTTCCACTTGTCACTTTTCTTCCATGTGTGGAATTGCAAATCCGAATTGTCCATCAAGTAGGATAGATATCCTTTGGATTGGCCACAATAGAAAACTGCTGAAATAAAAATCTGTAAAAGAAAAATAATATTTCTTGAAGAAGAAAAGAGAGAAGAAGGAGAAGATATTTGAGAGAGAAAAGAGAGCAATGGTTCTGGCCGCCCTCTTCACTGTTATTTATAGTTTAAAATAATAAAGGGTACAAAGACCAATATGCCCTTATAGGGCGGCTAACACATAAAACACTTGAAATAATTGCTCAAAAAGGACCCAACAACAGTGCTGAGGTCTCCACTTCCTATCTAAACAATAAATAATAAAAAGCTACCACTAAAATTGCACAAAACTGTCTAAAACCTCAACACTCCCCCTCAAGTTGGGAGTAAATGTCATACATTCCCAACTTGTGTAGATTGTGTTCAAGCTTGTCCTTTGCAACCCCTTTGGTGAAGACATCAACCAACTGTAATTTAGAGGAGATATAAGGCAAGAAAATTTCTCCAGTTGTCACCCTTTCTCTTATGAAGTGCTTATCAACCTCAATGTGTTTAGTCCTATCATGTTGAATTGGATTGTAGGCAATATTGATTGTAGCTTGGTTATCACAATATAACATCATGGGCTCCTTAGCTTTTGTCCTAATCTCACTTAGTAGAGATCTCACCCAAAGTAGTTTTGAAACACCATGGGCCATAGATCTATATTCGGCCTATACACTTGATTTAGCCACAACTGAACCCGAGGAGCATGCGTGTGCTGATTCACAACACTAACAACTTAGGAAATGTCTGGACCTGTCATACATAAATATAGTAGTTGGCCTACCATTCTCTGATATTTTCCCACATCTTTAACCAACTCACCATCCAAAAAGCATAGTTCTATATTTGGGTCAATAGGAGTACTAGCTAGTTTAGTTCTTAGCTTCTTAGTGTCCTGTAGTAAGTCCAACACATACTTGCTCTGAGATGAAAATCTCATGCTTGGATCTTGCAACCTCAATCCCTAGAAAATATTTCTGTTCACTTAGATCCTTGATCTCAAACTCTTGCTGTAGTGACTTCTTGAGTGCATCAATCTCCTTTAGATCATTTCTTGTAACAACTATATCATCTACATATACAATCAATACTGACAAGAGTGCCTTTCTCCTTTGTACAAAGAGAGTATGATCTGATTGAGTCTGTATGTATCTAAAACGGATAAGTGCTCCTCTGAACCTGTCAAACCATGCCCTAGGTGACTGTTTCAAACCATACAGTGATTTCTTCAATCTACAAACTTTTCCTTTACCAACATTCTCATAAAAACTAATGTCCATATATAACTTCTCTTGCAGATCACCACTAAGAAAAGCATTTTTGTCATCAAGTTGGAATGGAGGCCATGAATAGGTAGTTGCTAGGGATAAGAGAATTCAAACTGAACTCATCTTAGCAACTGGTGCAAAAGTCTCCAAGTAATCAATGCCATAGGTCTGTGTATACCCTTTTGCAACCAACCTTGCCTTGTACCTCTCTATACTGCCATCAGTCCTGTGCTTCACAATGAACACCCATCTGCATCTGACTGTCTCTTTCTCTATAGGAAGATCAACTATCTCCCATGTCTGATTCTTAACCAAAGCTTCCATTTCTTCTTGCATAGTTATTTTCCACTCAGGTTTGGAGAGAGCCTCACTAACATTCCTGGGTATAGACACAAAATCCAAGGAAGAAAGGAAAGCACGGTAGGAGGGTGATAAGGCATTGTAGGAAAGATGATGTGAAATGCAATGGGCTGTACACTTTCTCTTCCCTTTGCGGAGTGCAATGGGGAGATTAAGATCAATGGGATTAGCTGCAACAACAATGTTAGGTACAAAAACATCATTATCAAGGGAAATAACATGCTCAGGCTCAAGGGAAATACCTGGAACTGTATCAACTGAACCTGGGATCTCAGATGGACTAACAGAGAGTGGTGCAACTTCTTCTATCTGAGCATGTGTGGAGTCAACCATCTTTTGGCAGCACTGATAGAATTGTGAAGTTGGTTGTAGTGGATTAGGCAGTGGGATTGGAGCTGCTGATGGTGGGACAGATGGATTAGACGAAGGAATAAATGAATCGGGAAGAGGGACATGTTGTGAGTTCTCTCCAAATCACTCTTCCTGAGGAGAACCACTGAGAAAAAGAAAGTAGATTCAAAAAATGTAATATCCATAGTGACAAACTTGCTCCCTGACACTGGATCATAACAACAAAACCCCTTTTGGTTTTGAGCATATCCAAGGAAAAAACATTTCTTGGCCTTAGGATCCAATTTCTTGCGATGAGTACCAAGAATGTGAACAAAGGAAAAAGCAGGCTAAAAGGAACACAATTAATCAGAAAAAGCAGGCTAAAAGGTGCCATAAACCCCAAAGTGCGTGAAGGAACACGGTTAATCAGATACATGGCTATGAGAACTGCGTCCTCCCAAAAACGAATATGAACTGATGCACACACCATAAGGCTTCTTGCCACCTCCACAATGCGTTTTTTTCCTCACTGCTATCCCATTCTATTGCGGTGTATATGCACAACTACTCCGATGAATCACACCATGCTCCAAAAAATATGTGGCCAAGTCCTCAAAGTATTCTCTAGCTTTATCTGATCTGAAGACATAAGTCCTCACTCCAAATTGTGTGGGAACCATCTGGTAGAACTATCACCAAAATAGGCATTTCATCACATGATCTCATCAAATATATCCAAGAATACCATGTATGAACATCCACAAACAAGAGAGAATAACGGTAACCACCCATGGAGGAAATGTGGTAAGGTCCCATACATCAATGTGAACAATATCAAAAGAAAAAGAACTTTTATTACTTGGTTTAAAAGAATGTCTACAATGTTGTCTCAACTAACAACTTTCACATTCCAAACTAAACAACTGAACAGACTCAAACAACTTTGGAAACAAAGACCTCAATGAAATGAAAGAAAGATGACCCAAAGGATTATGGTATAGCATAATTTGACTCACCGACTTTGATCCACTACTACTACTGCTACTAACATGATGACCCTGATGTTTTGGAAACTCATCCAAAAGGTAGATTCCATTCACCTCACGACCACTCCCAATCGTCCTTTTTGATTCCAAATCCTGCAAAACACAATTACTAGGAAGGAATGTCACTGAACAGTTTAAATTTTTTTATCAGAGAGCTTACAAAAAGAAGATTAGTATGGAGTCTAGGGACACATAAGATAGAGGATAAAGTAATGTCATTAATCACTCTAATGGTCTCTTTCCCAGCAATGGGAATATGGGAACCATCTACTGTAGAGACTCTATCTCTACCAGAGCACAACTAGTAAGAAATAAAAAGGGTAAATATATTGGTCATGTGCTCAGATGCTTCTGAGTCTACAATCCAAGGAGGTCCCTCCTTACTTGAGGTGGATGCATGATTTGCAATTGCATATGAACTACCTGTCTGAGCAAAGGAAGTAGTGTGATTGGCTCTTGCACTGTGCTGCCAGTCTGAAGAACCAAAATTGGCTAAATTCTTCTTACTCATAAGCTATCCATACTTCTCCAATTCAGTTCTCATTGTTGCTGTTGCAATGGATTCCAAATCAACTTGGGAAAGGGGTCCTGAAGAGTCTCCTGTAATTGCCACATTTGCATTTCCCTTCGTATTCTTGACCTGAGCTGGTATGAGATGAGGGTAAAGCTTCCAACAGGTGTCTCTGGTATGTTTAGTCTTCTTGCAATAGTCATACACCATGTCCTTGTCCTCCCTCCTAGCCTCACTACTCCCCTGTCTCCATTTGGCTTAGATTTGATAGTACTAATCATAGCTGACTGATCAATCCCAAGTTGTCTCAACATGACATTCCTCCTACTCTTCTCTCTAGAGAGAAAGACAAGCTTGAGAAAGAATCACACTTTCTCTAGAAAGGATTTGTTGCCTAGCAATGTCGAATTTAGGGTTCAGCCCAACCAAGAACTCAAAAACCCTATTCTTCTCTACCAACCCCTGATAGGTTGCTGCATCCTTCATACTCTCCCAAACCACAGTTTCTAAGGGAACTATCTCCCGCCAAAGGGTTTTCAACATGGAGAAATACATGGCAAGAGGTCTATCTCCCTGTTTTGTACTAATCACCTGATTCCTTAATTGATAGGCTCTAGCTACATTTTGTTTATGGGAATAGGTTTCAGTCATTCCATCCCAAATCTCCTTTGCAGTATTAGCGCACAAGAAATTTTTACCAATGTGAGATAACATAGAATTACATAGCCAAACCATCACCATGTAATTCTCTTGTACCCACCGGGAGGGATTTGTATTAGGTTTCTTCTCCTCCCCAGTGGTGTACCCAGTTTCCCAACCAAGAGTGCTGTGGTCCCCATTTCCTATCTAAACAATAAATAATCAAAAACTACCACTAAGAAATGCACAAAACTGTCTAAAACTTCAACAACCACCTATTCAATCATATCCGTATCAGTCTAATACCCCACCTTTTATTAATAAACTTTTTCTTTTTTATTTATTACCAAAAAAAGTTTAATACCCCACCTTTTATTAGTGTCTCCACAAGTATTATTGACAATTTCCATAGTTCTGATCAATGTTTTAAAAGGCGTGGGAAGCGTATGCTTGGAGGCACGCACGCAGGCGAGACGCTCCCAAAACACTCTGAGGCGTATGCCAGAGGCACTATGACACCTCTGAGGCATATGCCTCGGGTGCAAGAGGCGTACACCTCTTGCGCTTTTTTCATGAGGTGTACTAGAGGCATACGCCTCATGCACCTCATGCACATCTGATATAAAAAGACGGAAAAAAAAAGAAAAAAAGAAAAAAAAAGGAAACAAAAGGAAAGGAAAAGAAAGGGAAGGGAAAGAAAAAGAGAGAAGAAAAAAGAGAAAAGGAAAGAAAAGAAAAGGAAAAGGAAAAGGAAGGGAAGAAAAGATAAGGGGAAAGAATGTTACACATCTTTATTTTTCTTAATATAAAAGATTTTTAATAAGAAAAAATGAGGTCCCCCCTTCTTCTTCATCCTCCTCCTAACCCTCCTCTTAAGGAGGCTTATGCTTCCTTGTGTTCGGGAGGCTTATGCCTCTTGCGTTCTGAACTACGCCTCATGCCTCTAGGTAGTGGAATGCCTCGCGTCACGCCTCCGGGTTTTAAAACATTGGTTCTGATATTAAACTTACACAAAAGGGTTTGTTTTGTTCCATGACAAGGGTTTTGAGTTCAAATTTGACCTATCAATAGAGGACAAAGAGGAATATGTGGGGCCATTTTTGGGCCTAGTTTGCCATGCCTTAGGTTCCTTGGACATTCAGCCTTCACTTAACAATCTGACTAGCAGATATACATATGTATGTATGTATGTATGTATGTATGTATGTATGTATGTATGTATGTCTTTCATCTGGAGATGTACATATGTAACTATGCTTTGATCTGCAGTTACTTCCACTCCCTTTCTATCACCTTAATATTACTTTTTATATGTCACCATCTACTTTAATGTGTAAATTTGGATTTATTCAGAGGTCCAATCAGATTGACCAACTATTGCCCCATCACTTTTCAATCAACACTTTGATCCTAAAAGCATTGCTGGTTACCAAGAAATGACAGTACAACATACATGTGTGTGGAAGAGAAGAATCTTAAAAAAGGAAAAAGAAAAGCTTTCCTAATCTTCACTTCTTTTATCCTTCTTTTAAAATTATTTTGAAGTGTTCAAATGTTCCTTAGGCTCAGTTTGGAAAGAGTACAAATACAAATATGTAGAGTGTAAAACCTTGTATTTTGTATTATTTTATATGCATTTGTACTGTATATATTTGTATTTGTACTCTTTCCAAACTGAGCCTTAGAAAAAATGGGACAGGAAAGCTGTAAGGTTTATGAATTGTAACATTCCCAAAGGTTGTCATTCTAGCTTGTCTTTTCTTTTTGGCATGTTACCAAGATGTGAAATGTATATCTGGGATTAGCTATACATACCTAATCAGTTTATTAGTTCTTTGAGATAGCTCTTCTTGTTGTGTCAGTCATGGAATAGATAAAGTAGCATGGGATGCTTCTGGGGAACGACTGGCCTTGTCATATAAAGGTGGCAATGAAGTGTATAATGGCCTTATTGCGGTATATGATGTTAAAAGGACTCCACTCATCTCAACTTCACTAATGTGAGTTTCTGACCTTAGGTTTTAACTAGCAGTTTTTTTTCTCTTTTATTTCCTTTTGTTTTCTACTGCATGATCAAATCTTGATTGATTCTTAAAAAACAGTTTCATAAAGTTAATAGTAGTGTTGGTTATCTCGTATATGAAATATTGAACTATTATCTAATCCATGGTTTGCAATTGAACAACTGCAGTGGGTTTATTAGAGGACCTGGAGAGAACCCAAAACCAATAGGGTTTTCCTTTCACGACAAGTTCAAACAGGGACCATTGCTTTCTGTGGTATGTACTCTTATATACACTTTTCTCATGTATACACTCTTATCCTTGGATGAATCTCTGCAATATTCTCTATTCCTCTGCCAAAAGAACATTTACCTTTTCTACTTAGACATGCCTGATGTACATTCACAAACATATAGATATGTGAATATAATTTTATGCATCTATACACATTGCATGATATATTAATTCGTCTTTTCATTTTTAATGCAGTGCTGGAGCAGTGGATGGTGTTGTACTTACCCTCTTATATTTCGGTCACATCTACTTCCTTAATTAAGGTACCCATCTTACAAAGTTTCAAATATCTTTTGTTGATTGTTTCTGCTTTGATCTCAATTGATAAAAAGATAGGCAGGACCTATTGGATACAAATGGCTGGATCAAGGCAAAATAACTTCAAAGAAGAAGAAGAAGAAGAAGAAGAAGAAGAAGAAAAATGCCAAATAACTAAAATTATTGTTTATTTGCTGACCAACTTTGTCTTGATGGATTTAAATTTATTGCAAGTGGATGGGGCTTATTAAATGGTTGGAAGGGGTGACTAATTAAATAATTATCCCGTCACTTCCAGATTTGAAGTATTATGAAAGGTGTAGCAGTGCAATTGCCTCAAGGTTGTCATTATAGGACTATAAATTTTACCTAGCAAAATTACCTTTGTAGCATTTTCCATTAAAAGTACACTTTGACATAACAATGCAGCATAGTTTGGTCTGGAAGTTCAAACTTATTTTAGTGTTTAGATGGATTCTTTTGCATTAATTGTTCATCACCAATTAATTAATTGAGAAAGTCTGGTTGAGTATGATGACCATCACCCAGACGGTGGAGGTGCTATGCATTTCCATGATAAGATGTTTTGTGATTTACTGTTCGCCTGTTCCATGCCCTAAATAGAAACAATAGTTTTTCTTACATTGGTTCCATTTATCCTTACAGGTTGGTTGATTTGTTGGAGCAAGGATCTAAAAAAAGACGTGCTTTTAGAGAAGGCTATGTATAAATAACAATTAAAAATATGTTCCCGTGTCCTTATTTTTCAGTTTTGCTGCTGTTACCTTTTCTAGGCAAGGTTCCTGATAGTATAAAAATGACAAGTATGAAGATTGCTTTGCGGAGGGTGGAGGGTTCTTTCTAGCTGCATTTGTTTCTTTTTATTTTTATATGGGCAGGGTAGAGTAAAAGTTTGCCTTTAGGGTAGGCTTAGTGCTTTTTTTTTTTTCTGAAATATTATTTTTAAATCTAAAGGATATAAACTAGATTCCAACGTGGTCTATAGGTTATAATCTGAAAGTATACTGTGTTTATCAAAATCGAGTATCTAAAACAATCCATACTCCTTTTTTATTTATTTTTCATTGTTTTAGTTCCATAATTATAGAATAGATGTTATTAAGAGGGGTTCTAACTTTTAAACGGATAGAAATTAGAAACCCTCTGAATTCTAGTATTTAGAGGGATATTTGAAACCCTGGGTAAACTTCGTATGATACATTGGGATATTTGAAAAACGCTGGGAACAGTGGAAGAATTAGAATATGCATGTGAATGTGCAAAAAATAAATATCGTTAATTGTAATAGTTTTAATAATTAATTAATGATTCTCTTTTTTATTTTTTTTTGTAAATTTTATTAATATTCAAAGTGTTTAGTGTTTAGTTATTTTAATTTTTATTTAAGGTAATGGCTTCTCTAAAGGGAGAGCATGAAAGCCCTCCAAGTTTGAAGTTTTGGAGGTCTTGTCCTTGAACACTTGTTACTTTATGAGCAGCGTAAAGGCGATCGCTTTGAGCAGGTGATCGCTTTCACACCTCATATTATTGGTACTTATTCACAAATAGAGAAAAAGGTGTGCAAGAAACTTCAAAATTTTCAACAAATAAATAGCAGGCCATAACTAGAGGATTTAAGGAGGCAAGCTAAATGTTATTTGCAGAACTTTTTGGTGATCTCTGTTCTGATTTCTACCAAAGAAATTTAGATTTAAGCCAGTGCACAAACATTATAAAATGAGAGTTTAAAAAATGGGGTTTTGTAGAAGATTTGAGGGAAATGTTTAAGAGAAAAAGCTAGCGCCGAATCACAATGTATATATTTTTCCATGGAGTGATGAAAATTTATTTCATACCAAAAACGGGAACAAGTATGTTATCATTATATCATATCATACTAATCACAAGGAACAAGTAAGTTATCATTATACCATACCCATGGACGTTTAGAAGAAAGGCCATGGGTTTGTGATGGAAATGGCAGAGTTGGGTAGAGTTCAGAGCAAGGTTTTAAAAACCAACCCAGAAATGGAATCATTTTGGTGACTGGTTTCTGGGTCAGCGCTTTGACCGTCCGGTTTAAACGGTTTGAACATCTTACCCATTAGATTGGAATATTAGGGTAAGATGTATAAAAATACAAAAGAAAATAGGGTTTGAATGAGAGAGATTTGAGAAACAGTCGGCTGAAAGAGTTTAGAAGAAGAAGAAGAAGAAGAAGAAGAAGAAAACTTGCAGGCTGCAGCGGCGACGACGACAGCGACTTACAACGGCTGCAGTGAAGGTGATGGTGATGGTGAACTACATCGGCAACAACAGTGACGATGGTGTCAAACTGGCGATGAAAGTAGATTTGAGATTTCTCATAGATCTCACTCTCTCTCGCAGATCTGTCGTCTAGAGTCTAGACTGCTCTTCCAGATCTCTAAGTGTGAGATCTCTCAGATCTTTCTCACTGTCTCACACATCTCTAATCTCTCTCCAATAGATCTCAGATTTGAGATCTACTCTTTTCATTCTTGTTCTGACAAAACTTGTCAGAAGTAATAAACTGCATATCGTTTTTTGGGATGAACGGTTCAATGGTCAAACCATTTGGGTCAATGGTTCATTGACTAATTCAACGGTTTTTGACCAAAGACTGGGTTTGGGGTAAAGTGGAACCGGTCGCCTGAACGGTTTTTGATCCGAACGGTCCAATCGTCTGGGTCAACGATAGTTCGAAAACATTTTTTTAGAGAGAGAGAGGTGGGGTAGTAGGGAGAACGAAGTGGTTAGAGAGAGAGGGAGGGAGGCAATTGAAAAGATAAAGGGATGAGTGATTAGGTTGTCTTTAGTGCCTTTGGTTCTTAGTTCTTGGTGAAGAAGATGAATAGTGTTTTGGTAGTATTTTAATAAATCTATATGGGACGATGAGGGAAGGGAGGTAAATGCATGGTTTTTCAAGACTACAAGGATTTTGTTGAATTGAAAACATACGAGAATTTTATATTTATCAGAAAACTTAGGGGAGGTTTTTATATTTTACTCTTTTATATATTAACTCAAAACTTTACCTTACCTCGGTGGTCACCTTCAAATTTTATTACCAAAGACACCATATTACAAGGGAGGACGGAGCCCACCTTTTCCTTGGATACAAAACACTCTTACTAATTCAATCCAGCCCAATACAAGCTTAGGAGCAAGGAAAATAAAACAGGAGAGATAATCATTAGAAACAAACCAAGTTTGGTCTAAGAAGGGAACCTAGGTGGTCCTCATTGCAAAAGATGAGATCAATTGGCTTTGTGGAATTTCATCAATACCTTTGTTTGCTAACACGACGGTTACCTTGGCAAAGTATGAGAAATTCTGATGTTCAAATTAATTATTTTATTTCTTTCTCTATTTTTTGGTTGGTATAGTGGTGATTGTGCCAATTTAAACCTATCACTCTTCTGAAGTGTTTGTAATATAGTGCATTGGTAAGGAAGGAGAAGGAGACCTTAGGTTCACTCCTACATTTAGGCCAATGCAGCTCTCATGTCCATGGTTCAATGTATTTATATGTATTGTAATCGACCACAAAAAAATAATAAAAACTAAGAAAGAAATGGAATAGGAGAAGAGAGGTATGAGAAATGAAGAGAGAAAAGGGAGAAGAGTTTGGTCGTTAGAGACTTTCTGTATATTTTTCTCTCTAACAGCCAACCTATACTTTTATTACAAGTATAAATCAAATTACAAATATACCCCAAATTAGAATGGGCATTAAAACACAAGAAAGAAACAATAAAAGACCTATATGTCTTGCCACCTAACCAATTGTCAACAAATAAGTATAACCCATTCTTTTAACACTCCCCCTCAAGGTGGAGAATAAATGTCATAAAGATCTAGCTTATCACAAATATAACTCATCTGGATGTGCTTTAATCCTTTGGTGAAGAGGTCTACTAGTTGATCCTCTGATCTCACATATGGTGTGATAAATTCCTCACTAGTGACTTTCTCTCATAAAATGATAGTCTACTTCTCTGTGTTTCATCCTCCCATGAAATACTAGATTAGAAGAAATGTGAATAGCAGTTTGATTATCACAGAATAACCTTTTAGGCTTAGGAACTTTCATCCCAATTTCTTATAATAATTGTTTAAGCCAAACAAGATCGCATGTGGTATGAATCATCACTCTATATTTTGCTTCAGCACTACTTCAAGCCACAACACTTTTTTTTTTTTTTTTACTTTTCCATGTGATCAAATTTCCAACAAGAAAAGAATATCCTATGGTGGACCTCCAATTTGTTATTGATCTTGCCTAGTTAGCATCAGAGTACCCTTCCAACGTCAGCTCACCCCCCCTTTGTACATCATCCCCTAGCCTAGAGCACTCTTCAAATAGCGTAGCACTCTCATTAAACCATCCCAATGACCGGTTTTTGGGTTTTGCATAAATTGGCTTACTCCTTCACTAAAGGAGATATTCGGTCTAGTAATAGTAAGATAAATAAGTTTCCCTATCAATCTTTGGTATCTACTTGGGTTTTCCAACAATTCCCCTCACTGTTTATCTTCTTAGTGTTTGGATAAATAGGGGTTTCGACTGGTTTTGTCCTAATAACTCAATATCCTCCAAAAAATCAAGAACATATTTCTGTTGTGAGAGAGAAATTTCATATTTAGACCTTGCCACTACAATCCCCAGGAAGTATTTAAGTTGTCCTAAGTCTTTTGTTTGAAACTGATGTTGTAGAAAAAGTTTCAAATCTTTATTTCCTTTGATGTCACTCCTTGTAATAATGATATCATCGACATATACTATAAGAATAATCTTACCAGTTAAGGTGTCCTTGCTAAAAGCTAAGTGATCAATACTACATTAATGCAAACAACTCTTGTACCACACTACTAAAGTTACCAAATCAAGCTTAAGGCAATTGTTTTAGGCCATAAATTGTCTTTCTCAACTTGCACACTTTCCCAACCTCCCCCTGAGGCCACCAAATGAAATTTATATCTTTCAACACTATTGTTAGAACGATGTTTCATAGTATAAACCCATCTACACCCTACTACTTGCGCCAGGGGGTAAGGAGGTGAGATCCCAAGTGTGATTACTTTTAAGAGCATGAAATTCTTTATCCATTGCCTCTTTCCAGGCAAGAGACTTAAGGGCATCCTGGACAGAACAAGGAATGGAAACAAAAGAAACAAGAGACACAAACCTTTGGTAGGAAGGAGGCAAACAAGCAAATGAGACATAGCGAGAAAGGGGATAGTTAGTATAAGAACATTTACCTTTATAGAGAGTAATGGAAAAATTTAAACCATTTAGATCTATAGATGGAGGATTAGATGGTAGCTGAGTGGAAGTTGGAGTATCAATCACCTAAGAATGTGGTCTTTTAATATACAACTGTGGAGGGGAGGCTGTGCACTGGTGGTAGTTGCGGGAGGTGGTGCATTAGTGGGAGTAGGAACAGGTGATGTCTCTTACGTAAGAGGTATGGTTAAAGGAAGTGGAGGAGATGATTATGGCTCAACAAAGGAGAAAAATGAGATATTTTTAAAGAAAGAGACACCGGGAAGATCAAAGAACCGATTAAGAGATGGACTATAATACTTATAGATTTTTTGAGTTCGAGAATAACCCAAAAAGACACATTTACGAATACAAGGATCAAACTTGAGATTGAGACAATGAACAAAGCAAACACAACCAAAAACATGAGGAATAAGATGACACAAAAGCGTAGATGGAAACAAAAGAGAGAAATGATACAAACCGTTAAGAATAGACAAGGGCATGTGATTAATAAGAAGCTATCAAGCTCCAAGTTGTTTATTTGTTTTTTTTTTTTCTTTTTAGGACTTGATGTAATATAAAATACAAGATTCACGATAACATGGGATTAAATGAAATCAAACTCGGTCAACCAACTTTAGAGACAAATGGCTAAAGTTAGGTTTGGTTCTTGGGTTTTCTTAGAATTTAATTATGCTAAAAATATGAAAAATCATGTTTGCAAGCCTAAGATAATAATTTCCAAACCTTTGGAATTGAAGTCTCTATGTGTTCTAAGTTTGGAAGTTGTCAAGTAGTAAGTCGACTACCTAGAAAGTAGTAGTTGACTACTTGTGACAGTAGAGATCAAAGTCACTCAATAGTCAACTACCCTTGATAGTTATGACTTGGCAAGTTTAGTAATTGACTACCAATTCATAGTAATTGATTACAATGTGAAGAAAATCTTTTCACGTGATTTCTATTCGATCGTTTAAGCTCCAATGGCTCTTTCCTCCTTGGGAAATGGTTTAAACATGTTTCAAAACAATTTCAGATTGTACCAATAGAAGATTACTGATCTCTAACAGTCAAAAAATGACTATATTGTTTAGCCTATGAAAATGTGTGAGAAGAAGAAAAGTGAGGAGAACCATGTGAAAATGAAAGGGTTTTGTAAGAA
Organism: Nelumbo nucifera; assembly: GCF_000365185.1. The sequence continues at coordinate 8,057,510 of NW_010729083.1, read as the reverse complement.
AACTAGAAGGAATCATGTGCCATCAAGAAATTTGATCTATTAAGTTCCCCATGGGATGAAAGAGTGGAAACTCTAGAACTTAGAGTGAGATTTTCCCCATTTGAACCCGACATCTTCATGGTGTTATCCTACACATTGGGTTAGTTTGAGTTGTACAAAGTCTTACAGGTTGGGATAGCACCTAGAAATTTATCCAAGGTCTTACAGGCACCCATAAGTCTTATTAGTAGTACTAGCTTTACTGGTGCAAAGAAGTCCAACTTGTTTTAGTGGAAGCTCTCAGGAAGTTGCTTGAGGTAGAGGATGCAAGCCAAGATCCCTTGTTGTTTCTTTGTGCTTTAATTTCTTCTTTTTCTTTAATTTCTATAGCTGTCTACATTCCTCACTTATTTACATTTCACTGAGTACGCTATGTTTGTGCAAAGAATATATTTGTAGTATTTATTTTACTATCTTGTTCATTTGTTTTTGATAGTTGCAATACATTGTTACTTGCATTCACTTGCTACAGTTATGTGTGTTCTTTTGCTCATTTATTTTACATAATTGCATTATTAAGCACTTGCACTCATAAAGACTTCATTCTACAACACTTAGTTTCAATCTATTTAAGAAGGCTTTGAGCTCTAGTTTTTGGGGAAGTTTTTAAGACATCCAATTCACCTCCTCTTGCATAAGACCATCTAATCCAAGGTTCAAAGCATTGTTACATATCGGCCTGTATCGATCGATACGTATCATTTCAGGACCCTTCCGATACGCCGCTACAATGGATGTATCAGGGGTCTGACTGGTTTAGGGGATGGAGGGGTCCTAGACTAGCTCCCCTGAACCAGTTTTGAAAAAAACAAAAAACAAAAAAAAGAGTAAAACAAGTATTGAAACGCCCGATACACCCCTACCGGTGTGTCGGGTGTATCGATATTTTGAATCTTGATTTAATCCAATAAAGGGAACTCCACATGTAGAGATGTGGGTTGGAAACACCTCATGCATGCATTAGGCTAATTCGAGCTAATGTGCGTGCTTGCTACACTGTGCATGTCATTTCACACATATGCTCTTGAGTCATCTTTTATTTCTATTTGATTCTTTTTTCTTTTTGTTTTATGCTATTTTCCTTACTTTAAAGCCTCTCTATTTAATTTGTAGTAGTGTGAAAGGCAAGCTATGTGGGTTTAGGTGAGAGAGTAGACCTTTGCAAGAGCAGTGGGAGCAGAGTGGTCATGGAGAGGATGATCGTTTCTCAATGTTTTGTGGCAACTAGGGCTGTTCACGGGTTGGGTTGGGTCGATTTATTGGCGTTTTTCCAACTGACACGATCTGGTCAGTTTACCTAGAAATGAAATTGAAACTGACCCAGTACTAAGTAAAACTGACTTGGTCGGTTTGAATCGGTTTGGGTTGGTTTGGGTCGGTTTTGTGAATGATTATCTTGGTATGAATGGTAAAGGATTCAAGTTTAAGAAAGTAAAAGTTGGATGCCTGGAAATTAAAAATGATTTGATGGATTAAAACTGATATTTTATATATCAGAAATTTTATATATAATATGTATATTTCTGAAATAAAGCTGAAATATATATATTTCCACAAATATATATTAAATATATATATATATATAATATCTAAGTTAGTTCGGGTCGGTTCGATTTTGGTTTTCACACATGAAAACTGAAACTGAACCGAACCATCGGTTTATGTTTTTTTGTAACCCGAAACCAACCGGTGATAAAGAAAAACCAGCCAACTCGAATTGGATCGGACCAGATTGATTGATTTGGTCAGTTTGGGTCTTGTTATGAACAGCCCTATGGCAGCTCCTATTTATTATGCTCTTTTCTTCTGGTTCACTCATTGGCTTCTAATAGTTTTACATTGATTTTTACTGCTACATAGTTTCCTACGTCTTAGGTAGGCATAGTATTTTGGTTCAATATTTTGGGCTGTGAGTGCACACCTCTCCAAAGATGAGAGCTATTGTATCTTGGAGACCGAGTGTTGGAAACCTTTGCACCTAGAGGGCCAAAATCAACTTTGAAGACAACAATATTAGCCATGCCTTAGCTTATTTGATAACTTTACTCACATATGCTCCATTGGTTGATACTCTTAGTTTGTCTTTTACCCTATGTGTATTATTTCTACTAATCTGGTTTTAAATCGATTATTATTTTGCCGTTGTTTTGATCGATTGCACTTTAGGTTTTCTATATATTATTATTATTACAGAAATATTTTCCAACACATCACTTACAACTATCATGTATTTTCTTGAAAGAAAAATATCATTACTCATTAGTTTGTTTGCTTTTTATTTGTAAGTTTTTGTTTTCTTTTTCCACTTTATGGTCTTGGTTTTAAAATTTTGTGGTATTCAAATTTTATAAATGAAGAAGAAGATAATAGGGGTTTCTCCTCTATTTTCTCCATAAATATTGTTGGCCCTATGTGTCTTGATGATAACAAACTTATTGAGAGTAGTAATGTTGTGAAAATAAGTGTGCAGTTGTATAAAATATTTCCTCAGTTGAAATGGAGAAACTTGATGACAAATTCTTTGAGATAATTGATGATATGAGGCATAGAGGAGAAACTATATTAAATGATGGATTGAATTCTCTCCAAACAAGAAGCTATGCTACCATGAGTAAGAAGACATCAAGCTCTAGAGTTTCCAATTTGTTTTATTTCTTTTAGTGACTTGATGCAATCATTTGCAATATGCACTATAATGGGCTTGTTCGGGTCATGGTTGAGCTTGCTCTGGGTGCCACGTGGCCGCCCAATCACCTCAGCCATGCTGGCGCTGCGCTACCATCTGCAACATGAATCGATTCTACGGCCACGACAATGCTATGCTACTTCCATAGCCCCCACCTTATCCTCTCAGCCACGTTGACTCCATGTCTTGCGGATAAGCACGACCAAGAATAGGAGAGAGAATGGGTATAACTCCGTTGGGGATTAGGACTCATCTCGAAGACCTCGGCAGTTAACCTCGTCTCGATAACCCCAGAAGCCTAATCCAATAAGGACACGAAACTTCGGCTATAAAAAGGTACTCCCCACTTGAGGTAAGAAATCCAACCTCTAGTTCTCATACTGATATACTACTCAGACTAGCACTACTCTCTAACTGCTTGGCTCGATTACCTACTGCCATCTACTGACTTGAGCGTCGGAGTATCTACCTGGGGACAACTCATTGGCCTCTAACATTTTCTTGTTTGCAGATCTCATTGCGTGGCTTTGTCCTTCCACCTCGGCTCTGCCCTGTTGGCAATGATTATCTAACTGTGACCTCGGTTCTTGCACTACCTAGGATCAAGCAACATCAGATTGGCACCATCTATGGGAAATGCACAAAAAGCCTTTCCTAAATCTCTCTCACCGCGCAGTCAAGAAGTGATCAAGATGCCAAGAAAAACTCTGAGCATTCAACAAGCCAATACCCATCTCGGGAATCTCGCTGTTGCAGCCCCCCACACTAAGAAACTCAGCAGCCACAAGCCACGGTCAACCCCGTTCCGTTCTAGGCGATGCAAGAAAGGGTCGACAAAATCTTGGCAATGATGCAGTTGCTGGGGTCTACGGCATTGCCCACTCAAACTGTCCCCCCTGTTGCCCTGACACATACGAAGGTCGATCCTCGCCCTGAGGACCCCAAAACGTGTTGGTCGGATAAGAACAGAGCGCGGTCCGATCAAGAAAAGAAAGACACGACAAGAAGGTCCATCTCCTATGCTCGCTCTCGCGAATCTTGGCCAAAGAAAGGCTCGGCAAACGGATGCCGCCCTAGGTGGTCTTTGTTGCCGAGTCTAGTTTGGTTAAAGATGGCCCAGCGCGGCCCAAGAAAGAGAAAGCCATGCACACTACGGTCCCAGATGATAGGGATTAGGGACACAAAGATCCAGGAGCTCCGATAATGCTTGACTGAGTTGGAGTGCAGCCAAGCCTAGAGGAGCGCAACACCGCCTATAGATCAGCCCGTGCAACCAACTGCCCTGCCCATTTAAGAGCCACCCTTTGTCCAAGAGATTGTGGATGAGATTCCCCCTGCAGGATGGCAGGCACCACAGTGCGACAAGTGCGACGGGAATACCAATCCCGATGATCACATTAAAGCACTCAAGGCCCAAATGATGTTGCATGGTTTGTCTGAGGGCTTGATGTGAAAACTTTTCGTGGCCACCCTCAAAGGCCCGGCCCTGACTTGGTACTTGTCTCTTCCCCCACGCTCCATAGCATCATGGAAGCAGTTGGAGAGCCAGAAACACTGGAAGACTTCGGCTAGCCTCATGCAGGTGCGGTAGAAGAAGACAAAATCTCTTAGAGACTACCTAGCGAGATTCAACACTGAAGCACTGTAGGTCCGGAACCTGAACGAGTCTGTAGCTGTTATAGCCATACAATACAAACCTCGCCCCTCACCGTTCAACTTCTCCATATCAAAGAATCATCCTCAAACACTAGCCATGTTAATGAGCCACACCCAAAAGTACATCAATGTAGAAGAAGCCCAGGCATAGTTAAGAGATGAGGAGGAGCGGCCTGACAAGAAGAGAAGGGACACCGAAGACCGTAAGATGGAGAGGGACCGAGATAATAAGCAGCAAGACTGCTGACCAGAGAGGAGGCCGCGCACACCGCTTCCGACCTTTCTGAATTTCACGCCGCTAACTGCTCCACAGTTTGAGATTCTGATGCAAATCCGAGACAACAAGTATGTCTGATGGCCCGAGAAGATGAAGACCCAATCCAACAATAGAAATTGTGACAAGTACTGTGACTTTCATTGGAACCATAGCCATGAGATGGACAACTGTCTCGATCTCAAGCACCAGCTCGAAGACTTGATCAGGTGTGACTACTTGGTGGGATTTGTTGACATAAAAGAAGACAACCCTCCTAAGGAAAAGCCGTGCCCCAGGCCCTCGGGCCAAACTCCCCTAGTTGGACTTATCGCAGTGATCTCGGGAGGAATGACTTCTGGAGGGGAGAGCAGCTCGGGCAGGAAGAGGTATGCCCACTTGATGGAAATCAACAACAGGGAGCCAAAGAAGAGACAAGAAGAGCCAGTCACGTTCACCGAAGATGACCTCAAGGGGGTCCAAACCCCATAGGATGATGCCCTAGTGATCACCATCAAAATCACAAGCTATGAAGTTCGGCACATCTTGGTAGACAATGGGAGCTTAGCCAATGACTTGTTCGAAGACGCGTTTGACCAGCTCAGCATCAGCAGAGATCGGTTGACACCAGTCAACACTCCCTTGATGGGCTCCTCCGGGGAGTCGCTTATGCCAATAGGAAGAATCACTCTACCTTTATTAATTGACGATGGTCAGATCACCTCAATAATCATGGTAGACTTTATTGTCGTTCGATGCTTGTCATCCTACAATGCCATCCTTGGCCGACCAACTCTGAATGCTCTGCGAGCCTCTATGTTTACTTTCCACTTGGCCATGAAATTCACGACTCCATATGGAGTGGGAGTGGCCCGAGCTGAGAACACAACACAGCCAACCTATCAAAGACTTCATCCAAGTGCCGCTCTTCGAGAAAGACCCTTAGAAGATAGTTTAGGTCGGCTCTCTCCTGGACGACCACCTGCATGAAGACCTCATCTATCTTCTCAGGGAGCATGCTGATGTGTTTGCATGGTTGCGGTAGACATGCCAGGAATTGACCCCAAGATCATCACTCACCGTCTCAATGTTGGCCCGCGCTACCGACCAATCAGTCAGAAGAAGAGGAGCTTCACCATAGAATTGTGGCAAATTATCAATGAGGAAGTCCAGAAGCTACTCGACGCCAGCTTTATTCGGGAAGTAAAGTACCTGGGCTGGCTGGCCAACGTGGTGATGGTGAATAAAGCGAATGGGAAGTGGAGGATCTGTATTGACTTCACAGACCTCAACAAAGCCTGTCCCAAAGACAACTTCCCCCTACCGAGGATTGATCAGCTCGTTGACGCAACAGCGGGGCACAGACACCTAAGCTTTATGGATGCGTTCTCAGGGTACAATTAGATACGAATACATCCCGACGATCTGGAGAAGACCGCTTTCATCACTGACTGCAGACTATACTGCTACAAGGCAATGCCCTTTGGCCTCAAGAACGTCGGTGCTACTTATCAGTGGCTGGTGAATGAGGTGTTCAAGGACCAGCTCGGCCGCAACGTTGGAGAGTACGTTGATGACATGCTTGTGAAAAGCAAGAAGGTTGAACACCATCTAGCTGATCTCAGGAGAGTCTTTGGCACCCTTAGGAAGTACAACACCTTAATGGGCGGGTAGCTGCCCTTAGCAGATTCATGTCAAAGTCTGTAGACCGGTGCTTGCCCTTTTTCAAGGCCTTGAAAACGGTCAAAGACTTCCAGTGGATCGAGGAGTGCGAGCAGTCCTTCCAGGAGTTGAAGAGGTTCTTAAGCTCACCACCTTTCCTCACTAAGCCGAGCCCTGGGGACGAGCTGCTATTCTACCTCTCGGCTGGTGACGAGGTGGTCAACTCAGTATTGATTAAAGAAGAGGACCGAACGCAAAGGCCAATCTACTACATAAGCAAAGTCCTCAACGGCATGGAAACTCGACACTTGAACTTGGAAAAAGCTGCCCTAGCCCTAATCACCGTGGCAAGGAAGCTCATGCCATATTTCCTAGTCCACAACATCCACGTGCTTACCGACCAGCCCCTTAGACAAGTATTATAGAGACTGGAAGCATCTGGCCGCCTAATCAAGTGGAGTATGGAATTGAGTTAGTTCAACATAGAGTACGCTCTGCGGCCTGCCATCAAGGCCCAAGCCCTTGTCGATTTCTTAGCAGAGTGCACGTTCACAATATAGGACCTAGCCCCGACACTGCAAATATGGACTCTCCATGTGGACGGTTCATCGAACAAGTAGGGAAGCAGGGCTGGCCTCATTCTCTTCAGGCAAGAAGACATAGTGCTCGAGCATGCCTTAAGGTTCAAGTTCAAGGCCTCCAACAATGTAAGTGGAGTACGAGGCTTTGATTGCTGGACTCCGACTAGCCCTAGACCTCAATGCGCAACATGTAGAAGCCTTTAGTGACTCCCAGTTGGTGGTCAACCAGTTCCATAGCCAGTTCGAAATGCGAACCCCGACAATGGCAAGTTACTTACAAAAGGTACAGGAGCTTGTTCAACAGCTCGACCACTTCACTATCCAATAGATCCCTCGAGCTGAGAACGTCCGAGCATATGCACTCTCCAAGCTGGCAAGTTCATCGTGGACCGACCTCGATGTAACAGTCTGGGTTGATGTCCTTGCCCAACCGAGCATTGCTCCGATGGCGCTCCTCATCCTTCCCATGCAGCAAGGCTCATCTTAGATGGTTCCCATAGTGTAGTACCTACAGGATGGTAAGTTGCCCGAAGATATTGCCTCATCTAGGGAAAACTCTATCACCGGTCTCACATTCTCCCCTACTTGAAATGCCTCTCCCCTTCTGAGGCCAATTACATCCTCAGGGAGATACACGAAGGAATCTCTAGGGATCACCCTAGCACCCGAACCCTGGCTCACAAGGCACTCCACCAGGGATACTACTGGCTAACCATGAAGCAGGATGCCGTCCAGCTCATCAAAAAATGTGACTGATGATAAAGGCACTCCAACCTTCATTACTAGCCAACGGTCCCCCTGAAGTCAATCACCAACCCATGACCCTTCGCGCAGTGGGGAATGGACATCCTCGATCCTTTCTCTATCGTGGTCGAGCAAAAAAGGTTCCTTCTAGTCGCCGTAGACTACTTCACCAAGTGGGTGAAAGCCGAGCCCCTAGCACGCATCACTGCACATAATGCCCAGAACTTTTTCTAGCAAGGTGTTGCTTGCCAATTCGGTATCCCCTGGGTTCTCATCGCCGACAACGGTACGCAGTTCATTGATCGGAAGTTCGAAGTGATCTGCAATGACCTTAAGATCGACCATCGGACTACAACTATCCACCGACCCCAAAGCAATGGGTAGACCGAAGTGACTAATTGAACCCTATTGCACGACCTAAAGACCAGGCTTGACTAGGCTAAGGGAAGGTGGGTCGAGGAGTTGCCGAGCATTCTCTGGGCATACAAAACCACACCGTAGACAGCTATTGGAGAGATACCCTTCAGGCTAACCTACGGGGCTGAGGCTATGATCCCTGTAGAAATAGGCTCACCAACTCTTTGGGCTGAGTTCTACGATGAAGAGTAGAACGATGAAGACCTCCAGGCAAAGCCCAACTTGGTGGAAGAAGCACGAGATCGACGAGCACACCTCAGGATGGCCGCACAACAACAAGGAATGGCAAAGTACTATGACACCAAAGTCCGAAGGAGAGAATTCAAGATAGGTGACCCAGTACCCGCACCGAGTCACCAGAGTGGTTGGACCTGACACCTATAGGCTAGAAGACCTCGACAGAAGACCTATACAAAGGAGCTATAACACCAGCAACCTCTGAATGTAATATCAATAGTTCTACATCAATAAAGACATTGTTTGTTCTACCAAGTGAATTGTCAAATGCACGACACACACCGCACACATAGCACGACACATGTTGGACCACACACCGCACAACACGCAACATCCAACCAAGTTAATTGGAACCTCCACGCATTGACTCGGCTGATCTGTAACAGCCCGATCCCATAATGCATAGCTACTAGCTAGCCCAGCAGTGTATAGCCGAGCAGTTGACTCGGTTGATTGACGGCTAGAGCCTAAAACGAAGAAGACCGCTCCCATCTTCCAAGGCCAGAGGGCGGTCACCGCACTCCATACCTCATTGACGAAGTGTCAAACACAGATAGCTAGAGAACGACTAGCCCACCAAGAGCCAAAAGCTCCCGAGACCAGCAACTGAGCATCCCTCTAAAAAAGAGAGCTCGGGCAACACCTCTGCTAGAAACCGAGGACTAAAGATCTTAGTTACACGTAATCTTGGTTGTGAGAAGATCAAGGCCCACAACAAAGAAAAGGTGATGGGAAGTATCACAAGTTCACAATCTCAGAGCCTAAAAATGTCCATTAATTTATAGAAAATCTTGTACAAGTCTTAGAGCTCGGCATACCGAGGTGTTCACTTCAACAAAAAAATAAAAGAAAAGGGGCACCAACTAAACCAAACAAAAAGCTTAGACAGGCAGTAGTGACAACAGTGGACAACAGTTCAATCTTCAGCAGGAGGATCCGTGGCCTCTTTGTTCTCTTCTCCCCCAACATTCTCTTCATGCACGACCTCGGCGATGTCATCCTTGGCAGTCGGGGAAACGCTATCATAGGGGCCCCAATTCTGTGCAACCTTGGCGGTGTTAGGGCAATGGCACAACACCCTCCTCCTAAAATGGTTGAACCTAGCCTCGAAGGAGCTCGCGGAAAAGCTGTCCATCACGTGCTGATACTCCTCCGAGGTCTTGAACTACTCAACAACTTGAGGCTCCCTCTCTTCAGCCGTTCCCACTCTTCCTTCAGATCAGTAATGCACCTCTTAAGGCTATGAATGGTGTTGGATTGATCATCAATTTTTTGCTTTAGCTCGGCAATCTCTGCCTCCATCGTGGAAGTTCGCTCACCTGCTGCCTCAAATTCAGCTAACCGAGTTCTCAAGCCCACAAGCTCAGTATGCTCCTCGTCATAAAGGCGCCACAATGCTCGGAGGAAGTTAACCACAACAACCGTCTAACAAGCATTCTGCAAAAGAGACCACATCAATATGATCAACTTTAACCAAATAGGAACCCAAGAATAAATGTGGACTCATCGAAGCAACTTGGCGAAGGAGTGGGCACTCCAGGGTACCATTCATTGTCCCTGCGGCCTCCTGCTAAATGGCCATAGTCATGATCCCGCGGAGAAGCTACTCGGGCACGCCCTCCATCTCGAGCCCGTCCTTAGGATGGACAGTCCGCTATGGCATGTGGAAGGTTGATCTACTACACCCAGGTACGTCCACCCGCGAGAAGGTGGAACCGCGGAATGGTAACCCTCCTCTGGGTCAACTACCACAACATCCTCGTCATCGCCCCGTTGCCTAGCCCTCTCGGCGGACCTCTGCGGGTTCACTTCAGAACGGGACTAGGCCCTTGCACCACCTTGGCTGCGCCTCTACTGTGCCTCTACTGCCTAACCATCATTCTGTGGATAATCTCCTCCTCACTCGCCATATCGACACCTGTGCAAAGGGTGAAAAGTTAGCCAAGACAAGCATAAACTCAAAAAAAAGGGGGAATCAACAAGTGAACTAAAGCAACAAGATAGACTGGCCTCTCCGCGTATTAGCCTAGTGTGGATTGGCATCAAGAAAGAGGTGTATAGCATCACATTGACCTCCTTGATCATGCTTATGGCCACTCTCTCCTCTTCAGTCAGTCTGTGCAACTTGGGTTGTGGCACCTTAGTCATCAGCTCCTAGAGCACGATAGGTAGGGGCGAGCCCTCGGTATAGCGCACAAAGAAGAATTCCCCTTTCCAATGCTTCACTAAGGATGGGGCTCCGACTAGCACCTTGATGCACTGCCTGGCCGAGAAATAGTAATAACCCTATTGGTGGTGCTTCAACTGAAGAAAATAGCTCACCACTCCCAAGGTAAGCTTGAGATCATGGACGAAGCAGTATGACATAAGGCCGATCAAGAACCTAAAAGAGAGTTTGGCATCAACTGCACCAACATCACCCGATACCACTTGAACACCTCGATTATTCCCTCGTGCAAAGGGAACCTTAGCCCAGCCTCCAAACTAATCTTGTACACAAAAAGCTCACCAGGCCGAGCATCTATGGGGCTCTCATCAGGCAGGGGACACCTTAACTAATACTCCTTAGGAATGCAGTACAAAGCTTGGATCCGAGCAACATCCCCAGGAGTCAAATAGCAAGGGGTGGCACCAAATCGGCAGCTAGCCTGCGTAGGAAGTTCTACCTCCACACTTGACGGCCCAACCTCAGCCTCCTCGGCCTCGGTAGATCTCCCAGAATCTACTCCCTCAAAGTCCACGGCCTCAGTAAAGGACCCCGACTCAGACTCATAGTAGGAAGAACTAAAGCTAGAAGACTCAAAAGAAGAGGAAGAACGAAAGGACGAGGAAGACATCTTATTGAACTTAGAAATGCAGAACTAAAGCAGACGACGAGAACCACAAATCACCCATCACCGAGCTCCATAAGCAATTCCATTCGCAAATGAAAAAGGAGAAATGTCCTTCCTTCCCTATTTAAAGATTCACGAGGGTGTACATCGAAGCAAGATTGATGATGGAGATTAAGTGCTGCTTTGACAAGCCCGAGAAGACCAATCGACACAATTGCCCACCGCACACGTAAGGCCTCCGAAACCGAAGCAATGCCTCTAATGACTCATTTTAGAGATGGTGTAGACATCGACCCCGCTAGTTCACCCTAGAGAACTGGCCCAATCAAGCCCGTAGATCCCCATGACGCGCTCAACAAGAACCAACTTCACAGGCCTCGGCCATCAACCGAGGAGTCTATGTTACACCTCGACCGAGCACTCATCTCCCCGACTTCGGAACTAGAGGAGTGGTGTTTGGATTTCGAATTCTGAAACCAAAGTTCCTTTGCCGATGATTGGAGAGCTCTTCGGCTACATCCCACAGTGCGCGGATTCCAAATTTCGAAAAGCACTAAAGAGAGCCAACCGGACCAAATGCTAAACCAGACTTCAACTTCGAGTTCCTCAGCCGAGGACTAACGCTTTCTCTCGCACTAGACTTCGGTCGAGCACATTACTTCTCGACTTTAGAACTGGGGGAGTGGTGTTCGGGTCATGGTTGAGCTAGCTTTGGGTGCCACGTGGCCACCCAGTCACCTCGGCCACATTAGCGCCATGCTACCATCTTCGCGGCATACATCGACTCCACGGCCACGACATCGCTATGCTACTTCCGTAGCCCGCACCTTATCCTCCCAACCACATTGACTCCATGTCATGTGGATAAGCACAACCAAGAATAGGAGAGCAGATGGGGACAACTCCACTGGGGATTAGGACACATCCCAAACACCTTGACAGTTAGCCTTGTCCCGATAACCCCAAAAGCCTAATTCGACCAGGACACGAACCTTCAACTATAAAAAGGTACTCCCCACTCGAGGTAAGAAATCCAACCTCTAGTTCTCATACCGATATACTGCTTGGATCAACATTGTTCTCCAACTACTCGGCCCGTCTACCTACTGCCCTCTACTAACTTGAGCATCGGAGTATCTACCCGGGGATAACTCCTCGGGCCTCTGACATTTTCTTGTTTGCAGATCTCATTGTGCAGCTTTGTCTTTCGACCTTGGCTCCGCCCTATTGGGAAGGATTATCTGACTGTGACCTCAGTTCTTGCACCACCTAGAATTGAGTAGTATCAGGACTTAATTGAGACCTACCTTGGTATTATCAAAACCTTAGAGGTTAATGGTTTAAATGGAAAAGGTAGTCATGCTTTCCCTAGACCTTATGGTAAGCTTAATTGTGAAAATTCTAAGTGTGGAGGCATAAGAACTCGACTCCCAAACCCTTGGAATCGTCTACCTAAAGTTTCTAAGGTTGAACATAATTAGTAGTTGATTTCCTATAAAGTAGTAGTCAACTACCTACAACAAGCAAGATTGGTATCACTTATTACATGAGGTAGTAGTTGACCACTTGTGATAGCTGTTCTTGGTGTCAAAGTATTGGCTCTGCCTTGTAGTAAGGGTGATCACTGGTTGGGCTAGGCTAGACTTGAGTTAGGCTTTGAACTTAATATAAATAGTTTATATTAAATGGCATATAATATGCATGTAAATTTACTTTATACATTATATAATAATATATATTATAATTTCCATGTTTTTATATTTATGTATAAAATATATGTGGGTTGGGATGGGCTTGAAGTATTAGGCCTGGGCCTGACTCTAAAATTTACGGGCCTGATGTAGGCTTGGGCTCAAGCCAGGCCTGAACACTAAACGTATACTTAAGCTTGAAATTTCTGGGTAAAATATATAAATATATGTTGGGTTGGGCCAGTTAATATTATCACCCATAGCGTGTGGTTGACTAATGAAAAGGTAATATTCGATTATGTTTAATAGCTGAGAACAAGTTGCATTGAGTAGTCGATTAAAAAAGAGAGAAGTTTCTCTCCTACGAGTAGTAGTTACCTACTTGAACTTGATAGTTGTCTACCTTTCTGATAGGATTGAAGCAGTTGATTACTTGATATTGTTAGTCAACTATTTCATGAAAAGAATGAAGATTTTTGACGAGTTGAAGGCTCAACGAACCTTTCCTCTTCTAATAAGCCTTCAATAATGTTGGGAATAAGTCTAAACATTTATAAATGGTTTAATCCATTCCCAACGGCTATATAATGGTAACAAACTCTCTAGGCTTCATTCATGCTACATATATACATGAGTTTGAGTTGAAAAAACTTAAGGAAGTGCATTGTGGTAAAAAGATTCAAGTGAAAAAATGAGTAAAAGCAAGAGAGCAACTTAGAGTAAAAATATTCTAAGCTAAAAACGTTTTATCCTTGGAGAGAAGCTTGAGAAAGTTATTTATGCTTTATTGGTACTCTCCAAGAATCATTAGTCTCTTTAGTGTAGAACCCACATTTGTTTGTGCTCATTCTTGCATTTGAATAGTTGTTGTATTTGTATATCAACCTTTATGGAGGCATTATAATGTGTTTCATTTGCATATTTTATTATACTAGTAAATTTGCATGTGCGTGGCAATTTTAGATTATGAAGATAGTAATATACATTTAAATTTTATGTTCCAAAGAAGTAATATTATGTCTATAAAATAATTCTATATTAGAGATGTCCTAAATGTTTTCTACAAATATTATGTATTTTTTTGTATATTTTGTGTTTGCCTTTCTTTAATTTTTATTATTTAATTCTGACATAATGGCTTGATCCATTTGACCTAGATGGTTGAATTGCTTACCTACTATCTAGACAGAAGGGCAATTTCATTTTTTTGGTTCAATGTTGAAAATAAGGGATTTAGGGTCCGTTTGATTTGCAAATAGGACCGCACCGAAAGTAATTTTATTAGTCTATTTATTATTTTCTTATTAATTTATTAATATTTAGTGAATATATAATTATTATTTAAAAATTAATACCTTAGTATTTATTATTAATTTATTAAATTTTATTATTACTTTCTTATTAGTTTATTAATTTTTATCATTTTGATTATTGAATTATAATTAATTTATTATTATTGATAATTAATATGTTAGTATTTTATTATTCTTTAAATATTATATATATATATATTATTTATACTTAATTATTCTTATTATTTAATAAATAATATTTTAGCCTTTTATTATTACATTGTTTTTATTATTTTATTAGTATTTATCCTTAATTTATGAATATTTTATTAAAATATCATTATATTATTATTCCTTGAATAATATTTTTATTATTATATTTTATTCTTATTTTCTTATTGGTTTTTAATATTTTATTATACTATGATTATTTTGTAAATATTTTATTATTATTATTATTATTACTATTATTATTATTATTGTCTTATCATTGCTTTCATAATATTTTATTGTGTATTTATGTTTATTATTATTACTTTAATTATATTATATTAATATTTTATTATTTTATTATTAATATATTATGACTATTTTTATTACTATTAACTTATCATTAATTTATTATTTTATTAACATTAGGGTTTGTGGGGCCTTTTGTCTTGAGTTATTTATTTCTTGATAGACTTTCGTATGGGAATCCCATTCCCGGGGGGAAGCCTGGAATGGCTATTCCCCCAAGAATGGAAATTGGCATCCCATTCCACAATTAAAAAGGGACTAAATTCAAATTACATTTTCTATACTATCATGTCTATAAAAGTAATTCTTATTATGGAATTTGTTTTTATTTTATAAGATGAATATACAATTATTAGAGATGCACTCAAATGTTTTTTTTTTGCAAAATTTATGTATTTTTCATTTTTATTTTTTATTATTTAATTATGGCATCAAATATTGACACATTTGACCTAAGAGTTGAATTGTTGACTTGGACCAAATAGGAAATCAATTTCATTTTTGGGTTGGTTATGAATTTTTATTTCATTTCCATTATCAATAAAAATAATTATTGTTTATGACACTTATTTTTCTTTAGTATGATTAATAAAATATCAGAGAAATGGATGATTTTTTATACATTTTTTTTTTATTTTGTAAATTTGTTACTATTATAAATATTTTATTATTAATTATGATATCATGGATTCCCCAATTAACCGGGATGGTTGAATTGGCTTACCCACCACTTGGATGGAAGAATAATTTTGTTCTTTTGTTAATTTTAAAAAAGGATAAATTGTTGAAACCTCCCCTAAAGTTTTTAACCACTATTAAAATCTCCCCTGAAGTTTGGTAATTGCAATCACCTCCCTTGAACTTTCTAATACAGTTTCAAGTAGACCCCCTCTCTTAAAATCCTCTAACAAGAGGCACACAAATGTCCAAAATACCCATGTGGTTACTATTGAGGATTATAAGAGAAGGGGTGTACTTGCAACTATGTTACAATGTTTAGAGGAGGTGATTGCAATTACCCAACTTTAGGGGAGATTTTCAGCAATGGTGAAAAACTTCAAGGGAGGTTTTAGAATTTTACCCCTTAAAACACATGGGTTTCATATTGTTAAAAAAGTATTTGATAAACATGGGTTTTAAATTACTTTTCAAAATATTTATTTTTATACTATCAAAATTAATGTTTTGTCTTTAATCCGTAGAATTTAATGATGAAAAAAATAAATCTTAAATATAGAGTTTAATGAGAGAATATATCCAAATAGTTTTAAATTTTACATTCAATTTCCATCATTAATAAAAACATTCCTTATTTATCATACTTATTATTGTTTAATATGTCAAATATATTATAATAAAATGTTTCCAATTATTTTTTATTTTTATATTTTTGCATTTTATTTACTTTTGAATTTTATTATTTAATTGTGGCAACATGGATTAACTCATTTGACCCAAAATGGTTTAATTTCTTACCACCACCTAGATGAGTTTTTATGTTAATGGAATGATTAATTTATTATGTATGGATTTAATTAATATAACTTAATGATGAGAAGAAACAACGATGTTTTAAATATATGGTTTAATGAAGGTTAATGTAAGTTAATTCCTTAAATGTTAATGAAAGGTAATTGAATGCATTGAATATCTTAAAATCACATATTTTCAACTCATTTTATATCAATAATTAATTACCCTATTTTCCCTCATTTTTTATCAATAAATTTAAATATGGAGGGGTAACTTTTTTCCTTAAAAAATTTCAGAAATATTCTTGAGGCTATTCATGCTTTTTAAAGTAGTATAGATTTGTTGTATTTCATCAGCTAGTGGGTTTCTAGTTGATAGTTGCTGAGTATTTAAGGATTGAACATTACAAAGGTTGGGATAACACCTGTAAGTCTATCTAGGTTGAAGGTCTTGTTGGCACCTGGGAAGTCCAAATGTTATAAAGGTTTTACTAGTACCTAGGAAGTCTAGCTGGTTTAATGGAAAATCTTAGGTGGTGTGCCTAGGGAGAGGATGTAGGCCTAGGTTGGCCAAACCTCTTGTCTATGTTTCGTATTTTAGAGTAGTTTTTTAAACTTGTTGATATTAATTCTACACATTGCTATCTGTTTTTACACAAGAACCTTGTATGATGGATCTTTGTTATTTTTTGCATAGCACTCAAGTTTGAAAAGACATTAGTTGGGGAGGTAACTTTATAGAATCCAATTCACCCTCCTCTTGGGTTAGGCTATCTAGGCAACAAATATGTTTCTTTATATAGACATTAAATGGAGAGTCTCTTAACATCCATTAAGTTTCTTGCATAGGCCTCAACATCAACCTATGGGATATAGATGTGTTAGGTCGTAGTTGCATAGGTAGGCCTGTAAATGGAGCAAACTTGAATTGAATCAAGTCATATTCATTTCGATTATAGATTAGCCGATCCGGATTCAATTTGATATCCGCTGAATATTCAAAATTATTAACTAAATTCAAATTTGATTAAAGAATCAAATATTCGGTTCTATTTGAATTCAACTGATTGTATAAACATTGAAAACCCTATTCTAAAAATTAGATTAAGAAGGAAGAAACCCCTCCAACATTGTTATCAGTTGTGAACAAGAAAAGGAAAGCTGAAAAATAAATAAAAAAAGAATGGAAAAGAAAAAGACCTCAAAAATCAAGAACCAAAATGAAAAGAAACAAAACTCAAAAACCTTAAACAAACAATGCATAAAGAAAAAGAATAAAGGAATAGCATGAGATCTTCGGCAATAGCTCCAATCCATAGAAGTCGAAGTTCAAACGTCAAAACTAGAAATGCCATGAAACCCTTTACCTTCAACATTACCTGCTTCTTAAAACATCATAAATGGAAATACCATGAAACCCCTTTATCTTAAAAAATATATGGTGTTCTATCCCTTCTCTATGCACTAACTTTGAACATCGGAAGTTAGAGGCCAAAGTTTGAACAAACACAATAGCTTCAGTCTTGCAAAGTTACAAGTTAACAGGGGAGGAGAGATAAGAGAAAGGGAAGGAAAGCAGGGGAGATGCAAGATAGAGAAGTCAGTCTTGTAGAGTTATAGGTTAATAGGGAGAAGAGATAAGAGAAAGGGAGGGAAAGTAGGGGAGATGCAAGATATAGATAAAGGGGCTAATGAGTTATGATATGTTAGTATAATGAGTGGCATAAAGCTATACAAGTAGCCAGGTCTTATTGTCAGCACCTGGTTTTTGCTTGGTCTACCCCTTGAACCTCCAATTTATCCCAAACACCCGATCAGACCCTCCTAATCTCTCAGAAACACCTAAAAACCCAAATTTCTATGATCTTGACCCCCTGAACCATTCAAACATTACCACCAAATCCTGAATACCCTAAAATACCCTCTTGTAAAATTGCAGCCCAAAATACCTTTGTTTTCCCTCCAATTGCACCAAGATTCTATTTCGAGGCTCTAGATTGACCAAATCAAGCTCTTTTTAGATCTGTCCAATACGAGCCCATTTGGCCCAATCTAACCCCACCAATCAACTCAGAATGTCTAAAAATCTCACCTACCAAATTTCAGTAAAAAATATCTCCATTTACCCATCCATCTAGAAGGATTTCATTTCAGCCTATCTCATTGGTCCACACATGCAAAACCACTTTCTACAATCAGACCCATCTCAACCCTCCATTTTTTTGACCCAAAACCACCCATCATTGAACCAGGACCTCGGTTTGACCCTTGGACCAATTTTGACCCAAATTTACAAAATTATAAAATTATCCTAAACTTTTAAAAATTTATGAAAATGCCCTTATACCCCACATATAAATTTAAGGGAAAATTCCCGATAGGTACCCTGTACTTTAGGCTGAGTACCATTTTAGTACCTAAACCTTAAAATGCGATAATCTAGTACTCGAGCTTTCATTTTGCGACGATTTAGTACCCGATGTTGACCAGTCATTAAGTGGCATGCAAAAATACAAAAATGCCCTTCAAGTGTCATCTAATTTTCTTTATCAACCATCCGGTAAAACCAAACCAATAATGCCGCCTATTCATCGTCTTGCCTCTTCTCTTCAATGGAGAAACCTTTTCAAGCTCTTTTGCTTTCTCACTCACCATTACCTTTTTCTTGTTGTTCTTTGGGATACTCTTTCTTCTGCTCTTCCAAAAATAGGAGAAAATTCTATCTGCTTCTCTCTTACTCTCTTTATTCTTTGTTAATCTAGTGGGGTTTTACTTTACTCTCATAGTTTCATTGCTATTCTTTTGGGGGTTATGAGTTTCCTCAATTATGGATTTGAAAATGATTGTATTTTCGGAGCAATTTTCTCATGCTATCTCTTCACGAACAGGCTACGCCATCACCATTTCCACCACTCCCATCAACGCCATTTACCTCCAATAAACCACCTCCTCCTCCTCCACCACCACCACCACCACCCCTACAACCATTCGTGTTGCCGACCTGCCCTTTTGCAACACCGACCATGGTTTACCACCCAACACCGAAAACACAGAAGCCTTGCCAAACTATCACATGAAAACCTCTTCCATGCCTCACAAACCCTTGAGCCTTCCTTCCACAACCTTGTCTCCACCATCACCTAGCAAGACGACCAGCCTCCATTGTGCATCATTGCCGACGTCTTCCTTGGATGGTCAGTTAACGTTGCCAAGCGCGTTGGATCATTCCATGCCGTTTTTACCACCTATGAAGGCTATGACATGGCCACATACTTCTCTTTGTGGTTAAACCTCCCACACCGCCACACGGACTCCGATGAATTCACCGTACCGGGTTTCCCTGAAACATGTCGTTTCCATCGCTCACAGCTTCATCCAAAACTGAGATCCGTAGATGGTACTGACCCCTGTTCTATTGTTTACTAGAGAGAGCTACGACTCTCTTTGGGTTCAATGGCTTCTTGTGTAACGCAGCTGAGGAAATGGAGCCATTTGGGTTAGAAATATTGAGAAAATTTACGGGAGTTCCAGTTTGGTATATTGGACCTTTACTACCTCCAGCATTTCTTCTTAACCTTCCCTCTCCCACTGATTCCAATTTATCCTCCTTACGTGCGAGAAAGCAACCCGATATCACACCGGAGAATTGCATCAAGTGGTTGGATTCCCATTGACCTGGTTCGGTTCTATACATCACGTTTGGATCTCAAAACACGACCAGTGCTACCCAAATGATGGAACTATCTGGGTTGTTAGGCCACTTGTTGGGTTTGATATAAATGGTGAGTTTAAGGCGGAATGGTTGCCAGAAGGATTCGAAGAAAGTGTTACCAAGAGTAGACAAGGTCTCGTTGTGCGAAAATGGGCACCTCAGTTGGAGATTCTCTCGCACAAATCGAAGAGCGTGTTTCTTAGCCACTGTGGATGGAATTCGGTTTTGGAGAGCTTGAGCCAAGGGGTGCCGATTATAGGGTGGCCATTGGTAGCAGAACAGGCTTATAATTCGAAGTTGATGGAAGAGGAGATAGGTGTTTGTGTGGAATTGGCAAGGGGACTGGACGGTAGGGTCATGAGTGGGGAGGTGGAGAGAGAAATTAAGTTGGTGATGGGTGGGGGAGAAAATGGGAAGGAGATGAAGATGAAGGCGAGTGAAGCTGCAAGAAAGGTAAGAGCTGCAGTGGAAAAAGGAGATCAGTTGGGGTCTTCGATTAAGGCACTTGACGGTTTTTTAGAGATTGCGTTGTCGTAGAGACGAAGCTCTAGTTTAAATGAAGCAAATGAATATCCTTCTTAAGAGAATTGAAAATGGTGGAGGGTGTGATTGGGAAAGCAGATGAGGTGGTGGAGAAGAGAGCTATATTGCTATAGCAGTTGCAGAGAAGACAAAACAATGTTGAGGTTACTTTTTATTTTAGCCTATTGTTTTCCAATATTCTATTATTCTCTCGATCGGCATTTAGAACAGAGAGTATAAAACAAAGCTATGGGCTCAAGCTTTCGAAAGGACACTTGGGTGTATTATTTTCTTTCTTTTGTTCAATGTGTTAATCTCCACTGATGTATTGCAAACGGGTGTTTCCGTAATCCACGTACCCGCCTTACACTGGTAACCCTCGTTACACCACCTTTTGGAGGTGGAAGTGGACTTCCAGGGACAAATCCTCCACCTTCAACTAGTCCAACATGCCCCATCAAGGCGCTAAAACTAGGGTTGTGTTTGGATGTTCTTGGTGGGTTGGTACACATTGGATTAGAGAACCTAGTGGAAAATGCTTGTTGTCCGGCCTTAAATCGCTCGAAAATTTCCCTAAATTTAACACATTCTAGTATTACATTGTTCAGCCTCTTCCTTCTCTCAACCGAACAGAGCGACGACGGTGATTGGTTCAACACAGATCGTCCCCCTCTTTCTCTCTCTCTGTCTTTTCTCCCTTTCTTCCTCTTCTTCTTCTTCTTCCATCATCAAATCACCCAAAACACACCCCTGTTCATATTCTTCCTCACGATCGATAGAGTTGGTGAACCAGCAGTGGTAGACCTCCTCTACCTTTGGTTTCTCTTTCCCTTTATCCATTTTCCCTTCTCTTGGACTCCCTCTCCCTTTCTCTCCTCCCTCTTTTTTTTCAATTTTTTTTCTTTCTCCGATCGCCGCTGCAACTCTTGGCACCCTTTCCTCTTCGGCCTCTCTTCTCTTCCATATTTCTCTCTTCATCTCTCTCTCATTTTTCTCTCGCAGCCCGTTCCTCTTGTACATCTCCATCATCCCTCTCTGTCTTCTGATTACCGAAGCTAATTCATTGACTAGGAGTATCATTCGTCGCCTTTGACCTCAAGAAGGAGAACAGAGCAGCAGTGCTGGAATCACGTCCCACTCGATCCCTTTCTTCTTCTCATTTTCATCGGCAGCGGCATCAGGGGATCTTCTACCCGGTTAACAATTAGGGGAGGATAACAATAGAGAGAAATAAAAAGAAATACAACAAAAAAATGATAAAATATATAAAAAGAGAAGTAGACAAGTTTTAGGATAGAATAGGATAAATAGCAAAAAAAAGGGAGGATAAAAATAAAAGAGGTTTTAAAAAATATATACTAGATAAAATGAATAAGTGAATGAAGTATTGATGATCAAAATGCATAAAAACTTAGAGAAGAATAACGATATTCAAAGGGGAATTTTCTAAAAAAGAAAAAAATAGTGGAACTATAAGTATCACCATTAGGAGATTACCCTTAAGATTGGATTTTTGGAAGCTCAAACATTATAATTTCCCCCATCGAGGCTAGTTGACTACTAGGTGAAAACAGTATCAAGGGTTGGTTTAGTTCAGTTACTTATAGTTCCCTAAACCAAACCGAATATATTGGGTTGACTACTATTGCAACCAAAATGGAGCAAAAGTAAGAAAACACCAACTTGAAATAGTAAAGATCGGACGGTCATTTTGTTTGATTTCAACCAAACTAAGACCTCTTGTTGTTGATCAGGCATGGAGTCACAACCCAAGAAGATTTTACCCGTTCCTAGTCATAAATATCTATCAAATCTTTAAACACATCCGTCATTGGTAATATATAGTAGAGATGAAAATGTTCTCTTTCAGGTACAAAAGTACAAGTACAAGTAGACCTTCTCTAGGTCTATTTTTATTTTTCTTGGTTCTCCTTGGGTGTTGGGTTCGGAATGTGAGTATTCCTCCTTGTTGGGTTCCTCGGGTTAAGGCTCCTCATTGGGTGGGGTTTAGAGGTTCCTCTCGTCTAAGCTTTTTAAATAAGGCTTGGATTTCCTTGTTCCCAAGTGTCATTTTTTCTCTTCTACCTCGACTTAGTCTGGTTTCATCATCAACCTTTTGTCTCTTTCTCTTGCCCATTGTGAATGGAGAATAATATGTACGAGCTCCAATAAAGTCAATATGGGAGTGGATATGTTGGACGTTAGGGGACATTCGGATCTGGCCCGATTCAAAGAATGACAATACTGTGTCATTGGGCGTCTGTTCTCAAAAACTATTTTTCCAGTTTCAGGATGTGAGTCGAGCCCTCATGGCAGCCTGGAGAATCAAAGAAGACTAGGTAAGGATCCTTCCTTTCCAAGGGGGACATTTTAGAGCGTTGTTTAGAGAGAAGAGCGATTTTGACTCTGTCTTCATGGATGGTTTCTGGGTTCTCTTGAAGGAGTGACATGTAGGGTAGGTATGAAGTGGAGGTTTTGGGTGTAAATACATGACCTACCTTACGATTGTATGGATATGGGTGTTAGATGATGGATGGGATAGGGCGGCGAATGTTGAGCTCTTGAGTGGGGCTATTGGTGGAAGTGTATGGGGATATGATTAATGATAACTTGAGCAATTCAGCGGTCAGTAACCTAGAGAAGAAGCATACATCATTGAGCTGACAGGTGGGGACTTGGGTAAGAGACAAAGGATGGAAAATGGGGATTAGGATTAAGGAAAGGAATCCTAAAGGATACGAGTTTGGATTATGGGGGACCCACTTGTTTCATTTCTTTGACCTGTAGGTATTTTCTGTTTTGGAATGTTTTCCTTTTGATGTTTGCTGGCCAAACACTAGGAGGGATTTCTGGGGGTGGGAGTAGCAGGGGGAGCAGAGGGAGCAGAGTTTCTTCTTCCTCCTCAGGTATGTTTGTTCTTTGTATTAATAAAGTGGGTGGTGGTGGATGGTCCATATATAACAGCCAAACGGGGGCCATGAGGATATGTAGTTGGAACTGTCAAAGGGCAGACGACCTCCAATAGTTACAAGCCTAAAAGACTTAGTTTCACCGAGGAAAATTAGATCAGGATTCCTCCCCAAAAACTAAGGCTTCCTCGTCTCAGACTAAATTAGTGTCTCTACTCCACTACCCAAACTTTATGTTTGCCCCTCCAAATGGCCTTGTTGGTGGTTTGCTTGTTTTCTGAAAAGCAGGTTTTGATATTTCTATTCAGTTTAGTACTCAAAACTATATTATTTCGAAAATGTTGGTGGGTCCTGACTCCTCCCTTGTTTACTAGTGTCTATGTATGAGGAGCTGAATAGAATACTTCCATGTTCTTTTTTGGGAAACTATCTACAATCATCTAACTCAACTGAACCTTCCCCGCTTAATCATAAGAGATCTGAATGAAGCTATCCATTTAGATGATAATGGTATGGTTTCCTTTGTCTAAGGAATAGGGTCCAACAGAAGTAAGGAGACCTTGAATTTTATTAACCTGATTAGAGATATGGATTTACAGGAGATTAAGGCTCTTGGAGGTGGTTTGATTAGGGGAAAGGTACCCAAGCTAAGAATCTTGAGAGAGCATTAGTTTCCCTAAATTGGATTCTTTTGTTCACCTCTACTTCTTTAACCTTGGGCCCAGAGTGGGGTTCAGATCATAATGCCCTCATCCTAGACTTAAGTGACGTTTGATAACACTTTCCAAATGTAGGTCTGAAAATTTTGCTTTTCAAACCTTATGGGTGTTTGGGTTTAGGTTTGATTAGCGGATCTGAAACACAAATTCAAATCTGAAATGGTAAGACTTTGTTTCATGTCTTACAAAAATCAGATGCATTTCAAACATGATAAAATGACATTAATGCCCTCATTAATGTCATCTATTTAATAATAATAATAATAATAGTAGTAGTAGTAGTGGTAATAATAATAATAATAATAATTATTATTATTATTATATTATTATTATTATTTCATAATATAAAAATATTGTTTAATAATCATAAATGTTAGTATGAAATATTTATTATTAATTAAAAATATAATATTTTCTTTATTTGAATAAATAATAATATTTATATAGTAATAAGAATATTTAATAATATGTTTATTAATAATAAGTAATATATATATATATTTATTATTAGTTAATAATAATAAGTAAATATCGTTATCAATTAAATAATAAACAATATATTTTATCAAAGAATATTTGTTTATTAATAGAATAAACAAAAGTCATAATATTAATAGAATACTATTAATAGAATACTATTTTATTTAATATTCTTTTTATTGTTCATAATATTATCAAACAATATATTTTTAAGGGTAAAATAGTAAACTTCACAGTTATTGATGTTGGAGAATTGCTCCAACTCAAAATGATCTTATCTTTTTAGAGCCTTTAAAAAGAAGAAAATCATTTCCACTTCTTTTTAGATTTCAGACCTGAATAATAGATTTTTAGCTTTCCAGACATTAGACTTCAGATTTATCAAACGCCACTTTAGCTACTAAAGAAATCCATAAGCCAAGACCTTTCAGATTCTATCAAATGTGGTTGTTAAAAGAGGACTATCACTAGTTAATTCAAGAAGCCTAGGACTCAAATTTGGGGGGGGGGGGGGGTTATTGCAGCCTTTAGAATTTAGAAGAATCTTAGAGGGCTTACTACTAAGCTGAGTGCTTGGAATAAAAATGTCTTTGGGGATATAAATAAGAAGTTGAGTATCATTGATAGCCAATTGGAAGATTTAAAATTGGGAAGAAATAACATTGGAGAAGGACTTCATTCTCCAATGTCAAGAGCTACATTGGAAGCAAAGCTTTAGGCAACTCTAGCTTCAGGAAGGAGATAGGAGCACTGCTTACTTTCATAAGATGGCTAGTCTACGACAAAGGAGAAATAAAATATCCTCGATTAAGGACAAAGAAAGATAGTGGGTTTCAAAGCATGAAGAGATTAGTGAAACTATTGTTGATCAATTCACAGATATCTACACCTTCCAAGGTTGCCAACATCTAGAGGATCTCCAATATTTGTTCACCTTAGTTATCTTTGATCAAAAGAATGAAAGCCTCCTGATGTGTGCGTAAGATACACATAATTTCTAATGTTTTATGCATGGTTTTGATGCTGATTTGTATAGTTTTTTACCCTAATTTAGGTTGATTTCAGGAAATCAAGAATGTGGACCAGCTTAGGGGGAAGATAGCATAAAACCATGTTGAAAGGGCAAAGAAGGAAGCAATTCGGCCATCTAGAAGACAGACCCAGCTGAGAACCATAAGGAGGGCACTTTCGGCCCATAAAGAAGCCAGGCCCATGCTACACCCTATAGGGGAACCCAAGGAGGAAGCCTAGCTGAAGCTCTCCAAGGGAGACCTTTCGGCCCCTTTTTGCAAATTAAGAGGGAAAAAGGAAAAGAGAAAGAGGGAAAAAGGGTTCGAACCCCTTTTTGCAAATTAAGAGGAGAGAGAAGCAAGAAGAGGAGAGAAGAAAAGATTGCTGAATTCGAAATTGGAGAAGAAGCCATTCAAGGAGATCGAAGATCAATCAAGACTCTAGGTTGTCTTCTTCTTTGGTTCTGTGCAAGTGGTAACCGAATTCAGCTAGGGTTTCATGTAATCTTGTCCATTAATTTCTCTTTCTTGTTAGTAATTGAACAATGTTTCATGAGAATTCAGATCTGTAATTAGCTCTCTAGGGTTATTCGATTGATTGGATTCATTCTTGATGTTTCTTGATTAGGGTTTTAAATGTTAGAATAGCTTGGTCGAATTGATCTTGAATCTTGGACTGTCTAAATTGCTTGAGAAAAAGTTTAGATAATCTGCTATAGTTGTGGCCGAATTGTTCTTGAATCTTGGAATGTCTAAATTACTTGAGAAAGAGTTTAGATAATCTAATATGCTAATCAAGAATCGAATTTAATACAATTTAGAGATAACTTGTATGATTCGGTTGGTGTTCATTCAAATCTGAAATGATGCCCTTCGAATTCTTGATCTTAATGCATGCATGGGGATTAGATTTTTTATAGAGATATAAGAATCATCACTCATGGATAGAATGAGCATGCGCTCAAGAGAGGCTGTTCATGTAATTAGGGTTTCACCAAACCATGGCTGAATCCCAATTCAATTGAATAACTTTGAGAACTGATTGCTGGATTGAATATGTAGTGTTCACATACAGCTTGTTTTCTTGATTGCATGAAAGGTGTTTGATCCGAATTGGTTAGGATAGGTTACAAGTTAGGAATTAGGATCTTGACTAGGTCAAGAATTTGGTTTATCAGATAATAAATGGCAAAAGTATTACTAGTAGTTGTTGTATAAATTCTTGTGGGAATGATACTTTTCTTTACTACTTGAGCGGCTAGTGCACTTGCTAAGTGTAAGAAATTACGCATCACCTCCTAAAAATCCCACTAGAAGAAGAAATTAAAGAGGCCCTCTTTTGTATATGAAGCCTCAAAGGCCTGGCTGTATCCAAGTGAAGGACTTCTGACTAAGGGTGTCAATGGACTGATTTTGGATTGGACCCCTATCCAATCCGGGTCCAATCCAAAATCAATTTGGACAAATTGGATGGACTAACAAGACATATTGGATTGGACCAATCTGGTCCAAAATATTTATCAGATTGGATTGGACTTAGCCTGTCTGTAACAAATTTATATTGGATTGGGATGGATTAAGCCAATATTTAGTCCATTGATATAAGATAAGAATGTATGTGTCAATGGGCCGGGTTTGGGTTGAAACCAATCAAAATAAAAATGAATTTGAACAAATTAGATGGTCCAAAACATTCATTGGATTGGATTGGGCCTGGTCCATTTATAATGGACTCACATTGGACTGGATCGAATTGGACCAAATCCAATCCAATTGACACCCCTACTTCTGACCTATCAGTTTTTGTAATGTAGCCTATAAAGTAATTTCCAAAATTCTAGATAATAGGCTGGAATCTCTGCTTGATAAATGCACGTCCCCTTATCAAAATGCCTTTGTTTCGGGTAGACAGATTCTTGATAATGTGGTTATCACTCATGAAATAGAATAGAAAGGGGCATGGGGCAATGGCTATCAAAGTAAATATGCTTAAGGCCTATGACAGGATATAGTAGGATTATATCATAAAGGTCTTAAGAGTGTTGGAGTTTTCTAAAACTTGGTGTAATCTGATCTATTATTATATTTCCTCTATTTCCTTTTCTGTTCTCATGAATGGGGTAGCTAAAGGGCATATTATTCCCTCTAGAGGTCTTATGCAAGGGGATCCTCTTTCCCCTTATCTCTTTATTCTTGCCATGGAAGGTCTCTCTAGACTCCTTGTAAAGGCTAAAAAGCAGGACCTAATAAAGGGAATTAAAATTTGTAAAGAAGCCCCTAGATATCTCATTTATTTTTTGTTGATGATGTTTTCATTGTTGTTAGAGCTTAAAGAGATATAACTACAAATCTTTTGGATACCTTAAAAAAATTTTAACAAATGTTCAGCTAAACCATAAACTATGGGAAATCAGGTGTCCTTTTTAGTAGAAGTGTTAGCCATAAAGATGCAAAACTGATTAAAAGGCAACTTAAGATGGGGGGTTTGCATTGTCATTCTAAATACTTAGGAATACCCTTAATTTGGAAAAGGAATAAGTCTAACTCAATTGACTTCATCCTTGATTAATTGGCTTCTAAGCTTAATAATTTGAAGGCAGATACTCTATCTCAGGCAAGAAAATTAATTGGTCTTTACAAAATATGTCTTGCAAGTTGTTCCTAACCATGTCACGTCAGTCTTTAAACTCTTGGGCAATTTTAATGACAAAATTCACAGAATTCAAAGGGATTTTTGGTGGTACCATAGAAAGGACTCTATGTCCTACCACTGGACAAATTGGGATGTAATTTGTTCTCCAAAAGATTTAGGTGGGTTGGGGCTGAGGAAAACCAAGGATGTCAATAAATCCTTCCCATGGAAGGCGGCCTAGTTTTTTCTTAATAAAATGGATTCTTTGCGGGTCAAGCTTCTCAAGAGCATGTATCTAGAAAACAAGGATCTCTTCCCTTAGAAAATTAAAAAAAAAAAAACTTCTTTCTTTTGGAGAAATCTAAGGCCCTAGTAGAGATTTTCCCCTTCTTAGGATGTAAAGTGAGGCCCATAGGGGAAGTGACCCTATGGGGCACCCCTTGAGTCAATAGTTTTGAAGGCTTTGTAGCTCCACTAGGACCCCCTACTAAAGAACAAGTTGGTCTTTCTTTTGCTGATATTATGGATGGAGGAGGGTCATAGGATGTAGCCATCTTGGGTCACCATTTTAATGAAGATTGGAAGAACTTAATTACTCAGACTCATATTTTTAGGACATCCATTAAGGATCAACATTTGGTTACTGGGCGTACTCCTGAGTTGAATCTAGACCTCATTTCTTTAATTTGAAGAGTTTGTTGTCTCCTTATGCTCCCTAGATATAGATTGTTCCTCTAGCAGCTTTTGAGAGGTTATGTTATTACTTTGGAGGACCTAATTCTCAAAGGCTTTGTTTGCTCTTCTGTTTATTGTTTTTGTAAGACTGAGAATGAGTATACTCTCCATCTCTTCTTTTAGTTTCCTTTCGTTAGAGCAATTTGGTTTGCTTCAACAATGGCACATGCAACTAATCCGGTGGCAAACTCAGTTTGGAATCCTATCTCTTTGGTCCTAACCATGCTTGGAAATAGAAAGAACCAATTAGATTTCTTAATATGGTTTTCTATTATTGCCTATCACATATGGTGGTTTAGGAATGATCTTATTTTTAGAAACAAATCCTGGAATTGAAATAAAGCATTTTTTTCCAAATTCAAAAAGTGGTGAAGTTGCAAATCTTCTACCTTACCATAGAAAAGGCACAGGGTATTTGACAACACTAAACTCTTTACACCCCTCTTAGGGATTTGCTTCCCAAAGGGAAAATTTCATTTTCTTCTTTTGTGGCAGAAATAGGGAAGAAGAATCAAATGATGACTTTGGTACTTTAGATGGAGCTCTGTGCAATTGAAGCAGTTGTTACCTTTTCTGTTGATAGACACTTCTCAAAATTTTCTATATTTTTTGATAATATTTCAGCTATGAACTTGTTAAAATTCGGGTCTGTAAATATTGGTCGTGAGTTGTGGCATGTGGCGGACCACATTTTGTTTTTCATTGCTAACTTGGAAGTATCTTTTGTTTATATCCCTAGGGGTAAGAACTTGTTGGCTCATGAAACTGCTAAAAGGGACCAAATTGGGGATGACGAGGTGGCACATTTTGATAATCCTCCCCCTTTTCTAAACTCTTTGTATAGGAACTTTTTGAATGAATGGTAATTCCTAGTTTTATAAAAAAATAGTACAAGCATGAAATTATTGATTTAATAAATGTATTCTAAGAGTAAAAAAAAAGTGATTTACTTAGACACAGATGAACTTACCACTTACTGAATTACTGTTCAAAACACAATAATACCAGGAAAAGTAATAAGGAAATACAAATTAGATATAGCGTCAACTTACAGAATTTAGACCTGCACAACATAGCACGCCTAAGGGCTAGGCCTAAGGTTTCACACTTGCAAACATTCACAAATCCGAATAAGTCACCAAATAAACTCCCTTTCTTTCATGTTTTTTCCTCATTAAGTTATAAAATGATTTTTATCCTTTTATTTGTTTTGGTTGTATTTTGGAAAAAGGGAAATGAGACATGAGAGATGATTTCATTAGCATATTACATATGGTTGGTTTGGGTCAATTTAACTTTGGTTTACAAACTCATAACCCACAACTGGTCCGACCAGTTGAGCTATACATATTTATAAACCAAAACTGATCAAGTTAAGTTAAAGCCAACTACATCGAGTCGAGTCAGGCTGGTTTGGTCGATTTTTGACATTCTCTAAACAGCCCTACTTCTTGGGTAGTCAATTAATGACAACATCCAACCTTAGAAAACTTAACCAGTCGACTCTTAGAGCTTGGGAATCAATTCCTTAGATTTCCAAACTTAGAAATTTTAGAATTAAGTCCAAATTTGAATCTACGAAGAGCCTAATAACCTTTTCTAGATTAACTATTGGTTTGTAAGTTTTGGTATAGCCGAGGTAGACCTGAGTTAGATCCATGTAGTGTATCTTGCAACTCATTACATATTTAGATCAAGTCCTAAAGAATTAAAAAACAAGTAAAGGCTCTGGACCTTGATGTCTTCTTTTTCTTATTCTTGGTAGCTTTCTTCTTTTTTGGAGAGTTTTCCATCCATAACTTGATATAGCTAGTCCTCTTTGCCTTAGATCATCAATGATCACAATAAAGTTGTTATCAAGTCTTTTAAGCTCAATCTGAGGAAGTATCTGATACAATTTCAAACTTAACTTTCCATTACATTAGCACTCTCAATGAATTTGTTATCATCAAAGCACATAGAGTCAACACCTCTAAAATGGTAGATCTATAAATATAGCACAAACTATTAAAATGCACGAGAATGCACAAATAATAATAGGCCATAGCTTAGGAAGAAATTAAAAGACTCTTGGAGACAATCAATGAAGCGTAATAATTTTTGTAAGCTTTTCTCCAAGTACAAAAACTCTTTTTATCCATGAATATCTTCTCTCTAAATGCTCTCTTGCTATTGCTCTCTATGAACTTATTACTCTTGAGCACAAATACACTTTGTTGAGATTTTCATCTCAATCATAGATACTTATAGCAAGAGAAATGCTTAAAGAGCATATGACCATTATAGATCCATTAGGAAGAGATTAATCTTTTCTAAGAAATGTATAGATAATTTGTTTTCAATAAGATTGAAGGCTTACCAGAAGAGAAAATAGTCGTTCATTCAAATAGACAAAAACTTCCTCATTTTTTGGGAAGTAGCTAACTAACTTGAACTAGTAGTTGACTACTTCAACCTTGTCAGGAGTTAGTAGTCAACTGATATCTTCTTGTAGCTGACAACTACTCACAAGAGGTATTCTTTTTCCTCTAGTAGTCAACTGCTATAAGTTCTCTAGTAGTCAACTGCTATTGAAATGTCCCACTTGAAAGCTCAAGCCCTTAAATATAACTATACCCAAAACACAAGGTACCTATTTGTAATTTCCTCTATTAATTATGATAAAGAGATTTACAGAGCTGCTTACTCCATTCAAGGGTTCAACTATGATATGGAAAAGATATGATATTCATGGGTTCAACTATGATAGGGAAAAGATATGATATCCAAAAAACAACTGACCAATAAACCAGAATGGTAAGGGAACATGGTATTACTTATTAAAATTCATGGGTGGGTTTTGATTGGTCAAAACTATTTTCATACCATACCTTTTCTGCATCATAGATTTTCCCTTCATTCAGTGAGAATAATATAACAGAGTTGGCTTATCAATTTGGGAGCAAAGGACTCGTCATATGCATGGTTGAGCAGAATTGCCTAATGAAACGCATGTCTCATCTTGATTGGTTATCAACATCATTTTGTCAAGAAAGGGATAAAAGAATGCTAGTCCAAGGTTTTTAAAATTGACTCGGAGAACAAACCAGTCAAGGGTCCGGTTCCCACGTTGAACGGTTGACCCATTTTGACAAAAAAATAAAAAACAGTCAAAACCATTCGAACGAATCACCTGGGTCAACAGTTCGCTGACTAAAATCAACGGTGTTTGGGAAAAATCCGGTTTTCTGGAAAAACGGACCGGTTCCCAGTTTTTTCAGTCCAACCGTCCGGTCCGGTCTGGTCCGGTTTTGAAAACCATGCGCTACTCTATTATCTCATGTAGAGATGAAATTAAATCCCATTCTTAGCATATTTGCTTCATCAGACTACTGAATTGTCCTACACCTAGTGTTTTGGATCGACAGAGGTCTGGAATTGGATCGAAGACATAAAGAACGCGCGTCTTACTGGCTTGATTTCACTCATCTCTCTTTTGGGGTTGTTCTCAAAGATTTCTTTTGTTGTTTACCAACCAGGATTATTAGCTACCCAATTGGGTTGGTGCAATCTAATTTTGGTTCACCTACTTAGTACATAACTTGATGCATTTTAATTTACTTGATCATCAGTACGTAGTAGAAAGAAAATCTGTTTTCATCATCAACAACCCATACTTTGCATATATAGTTGGGATTACATAGTAATTATTACGCTTGTAGATGTAGAAAACATCTTTTATATATGTAAATAAATAAGTGCAAACAAAGCAGGTAAATAGAGCTAGTGTCTATAAGTAGGTCATTTGCTGCACATTGATTGGGTAGACATCATCAGGAGAGCCAGAGAAAGCTTTCTGAGCAAGGATTGCATTCACAGCTTGTGTAGGATGGAAGGCATCCCAAAAGACATATCGGTTCCTGTTTTGACAAGGAATGGAGTAGGGAAGGCAAGTTATCTGTCCTTGGTTCCTCCCAAGACCGCAGCATCCCTGATTAAGAACACTGAACCCTGTAGCCCATACAAACAACACAATATGTATTGGATGAGAATTGCACCTCTGTAATTAATCTCATAAACCACAAGTAAAAAGAGAAAATATAGGTAAATCAATGTTTTCGAACTGTTATTGATCCGGACGGTTGGATCGTTCAGACAACTGGTTGCATTTTACCTCAAACTCAACCATTGGCTAAAAACTGTTGAATTGGTCAACGACCCATTGACCTGGGCGGTCAATACTGTCGACCCATTTGAACTGTTCAACAGTTTTGACCGTTAAAATCGGGTGATTGAACCATCGACTCAGAAACCAGTGGCCAAAACGATTCTGGGTCGTTTTTTAAAACATTGGTGTAAATTTTGCATCTCATATATAGTGGGGTTCACATTATCTTTCTTCCCACCTCACTCCCAAACAAACAACTCTCCTACCTCCCCATCTCCTTACATATAAGATGAGTCCACACTAGGTATTTTACTCTTTCACAAACAAACAAGACAAGGTGAAAGCTGAAGAAAAAGTGATCGAATCATGCACTTACAAAGACAGATTAATTTGGAAGAATAAAAGAAAAAAAAATGCTAAGCTTCAAGTAATTGTATCTTACCATATCTTGCAGGGTTATTGAGAATATCGCCCATTGCTCCATAAGTGTTTGCATACACAAAGATAGCCCCACGATGGTTTGCATTCAGCTGGTCGACAATTGTCTTGAGGCCTTGATTGAAAGTTCCAAGCATCTGATTTACTTTGTCCACACATCTTCCTGGTGGTGCCTGACCGGTTGCTATTTGGTTTGGAATGCAACCCAGTGGACCTACCCCTGATATCAGAAACTTCCTCAGCCCTAGATTGTACAGTGCCTTCAACATGAAACAGGAGAACTTGGTTAATCTATCTTTCAGAGCTCCAAAATAAAACAGGACATACAGAGAGAGAGAAAGAGAATACCAGAATTTGCCTGGTGTAATGGTTGAGAAGAAGGTTGGCAAAGGCTGGGGGATCGTAATTGTAGCTGGAGGAGTAGAGGGAAGGCAAGAGGTAGTTATTGATGTAGTCATTGCTGCCGAACACCAACACAGCTAAAGACTTGGAGAGATACTGAGTCAAGTTGCTCCCACCCGTGTATTGCCTCAGCTGGTTCAAGGTGGTCTCAAAATTGAGCACTTGCTGGCTTAAGGTAAAGCGTTCTCCCTATCCATCAATGTTATTATTATTATGTTTTTTTGTGTGTACAAGAGTTGTATTAGCTTTCATGGCGAAGTATATATATCAAAGAAGTGACATAAACAGATATATATGGATCTAGATTCAACTCAACGGACAGAAAAACTAGGGCATAACAAGCTGGTACAATTAAATAATATGGTCAGGGCCTTTAGAGGATCAAGCTACAAACCTTAACCATATCTTGACCACCTAGGTTTAGCTAGGTAACAGGCTTGGTGCCTTGATTTAGCACCTCAAGCTATATTCAAACTAGAGAAGTGTTTGACCTTTGGGGGGGGGGCTTCTTTTTTTGGTTTTTGAGAGGGGGGAAAGTTGGTCAATGGAATTTTGGTTCCCATTGACTAAGAATCTCACGTTCATTTTTCAAATTAATGTGGGGACTAGGAAAAGTTTATTTTCCTAGATACCTATCTCTTGGGTGGATAAATAACTTTCCTATCTAGTAAGAAAATTGCTAACACTTGAATGAGACAACAATTTTCCATTTAATAATGGGTTTTTATGACTAAAATGGTCATTACATTGTTTACCTGAGAAATAAAATAGCATGAATAAATGCACTTACCTAGATAAATATTTCCAAAAAAAACTAAATTAGATAATTACATTTACCCAGATAAATAACTTACCAAACAGCGAAGGGAGCCTTAGAATAAATAGATAATAGGGCTAGCTACAATTTGAGTAGCACCAACCTGAACTCAACCCATATGCATCCTAATCTACCATGGGATTGGGTTAATGTTGACGCCTTGGCCAATCGGCCAGCCTAACAAAAACCTGATGTATCATACTTATATGATGCATTTATTAATGTATATATATGTACACGGATTTTATGTGAGAGGTGGAGAGTCAAGGTTAAAGTATCGGTATTGCAAAGATTATTGGAAAAGGGTTTTCTGTTTTTTTGATAGGTGAAGTATTGAAAAAAGAAGTTTAATTAAATATAAGAGAATTATTGGGATTCATTCACTTTGAATATACATTAGGACAACTTACAAAGAAAGCCAATAAATTCATCAATAAAACTAAATCTAAGGCTTAAATTATTAAATAGTGTATAACCACATAGAAACACATATTTTTAATAGTTTATGTGAAGCCTGAAGTGTGAATTACTAAGGATATACTCAGGGAAGGTTGGGAAATGGTAGAATAATTAAAATATGCATTAATTTCTACCTAGTGAATTCAATTAGCAATATAAATCTCTTCTATATAAACTAATTTTATTGATAAATTAATTCCTATATATCTCTTTCTAATTTCCTATAAATCTCATTAGCACTTGAAAAAAACAGTAAAAAAATAAAAATATTAACTTTTATTACAATTGATTATTTCCTATAAATTCATTGAAATGGATTTAGGGTATTAAATAAGGGGTTTCTAATACGGTTTGATAGAACATTTACGTCTGGTATAAAGAAAATACACAATCGATACATTCTAAACCGGTGGAAGATCAAGTTTGATTAAGATTAGGGTTGAGATTTTAGCACAGCAGCTATTAGGGGTGCAACTTGGGCGGGCACAGCCCTGAATTTTGAAAGGGATGCGCTTGGATTTTTGGTCCTCGGGCTGGGTTCGGGCCCAAGAAGTTGGGCTTTTTAATTTTTCAGGTCGGGCTTGGGTTTAGCCTTTAGGTAGCCTAAATCCGGCCCGAACCTGGTCCAACTATATACATTTATACATACATATGTGTATAGATGTAAATGTTGCATACAAATATATATATATATATATATATATATATATATATACATACGTATTTGCATACGTAACATTTGTATATATATTTACATATATACATAAATATATGTATATATATTTGCATAAATATATTTATATTATATAATTTTAGAGTGGGTTTAGCCCAACCCAAATGCATCAAATTACAGTACAGGCTAGTATCAAATTAGGAAAACCGAGCTTGACCTCGGGCTCAGTCTGGATTCAAGCCTTAAACCCAAATTTTAGAACCGGGCATAGATTGACCATAAACCCGGCCCAACCCGCTCGACTTGCACCCCTAGCGGCTATGAGTACAACCCAACCCAAGCCAATCAGTCAAAATTGCACCCCTATTGCAGAAGCCGGACAAAGCAATTACTTCATCCAAGCCCCACTCAAATCAACAGACCATGCAGCTCACTACAGACAACATGGGGCCATGAAGATATATGTCAAAAGTTAAAACTAAATGAAAAGAAGTTATATGGACCCCACCATGTCTCTACCAATAAGTTGAATATTCAGTTAAATGCTTGCTATCTTTCTAAAAAAAAAAAAAAATCAAATTTGTTGCTTGGATAATTAATGGGAGTGGGAAGGGAGAAAATTAGTACATAATGTCTTCCTGTTTCATCAAGAATGCCTGCGGCAGCTGAAGCATAATTCACGCCACGAAGCATTCTTGGTCCAGCTGTGTTAGGGTCTGCAAAGGCTGGAGGATAAGGGAGGCCCAACATTTCTCCTGCAAACTCAGATTAGCTAGATATTAGTTTCTTAACGTACAAAAGAAAAGGAATAAAGAAAGTTAGAAACAAGTGGAAAACTTTAATTATTACACCATAAATGCTTCGGTTATCATTTTATATCATGTTACCATATGGACATATTCTAGCTTTAAGCCAAAGAAACATCCATTTGGTTTCTAAAATTCTGATAAAATCAAATCATCACTCGATATTAGGAAAGGAAACCCTAAATGCAAATGCAAATTTCAATAAATAAATTTAGGGTTTACTTAGTTTGCAGTTGGAATTGAAATAGGAATAGATTTTCATTCCTATGGGTGAGAGAGGGTGAAGGGAATGGGTGGAGGGAATGTCATTCCACCAGGAATGAAAAACAGTTGGAATCAAAATGGACCATTCTTATTATTTCCATCTGATAAAATCAAATCATCACTCCATATTAGAAAGAGAAAACCCAAATGCAAATGCAAATTTTAATAAATAAATTTAGGGTCAATTTAGTTTGCAATTGGAATGGGAATAGGAATAGATTTTCATTCCCAAGGGCGGGGGAGGGTGGAGGGAATGGGCTGGGGGAATGCCATTCCACTAGAAATGAAAAACAGTTGGAATCAGCTGAATGGACCAATCTTACTATTCCAATTACAAAATTGTTTATTCCTGATGAGAAAAAAACAAACGGACCCTTAAGGAAAAATAATAGAAAATCCATTGGATTGTCACCTTCTTTCTTTGAGATAAGAGGAGAAAGCGAGAAGAGAACAAACATAATATTGACAAAAATCATAAATGGAAAACAAGAAAATGAACCAGTAAAATCATCATCTTATGATATTAAGTTGAAGAGTTACCAAGCATATCTATAACAGTTCTTCCATTAGAGAATCTCCCAGTAGGCCCCTGGTTGAAATCAATTCCATAAGGAATGTAATTTGCTTTGGCTATGGATCTGAGATAGTTATTGTTTCCATCATCAACCAATGAGTCACCAAACACAAACATCGCCGGAATCTGTGCAGGTTGCCCAGTTGAACCATGGAGGAGCATGGAAATGGTGGTAAACCATAACCATCCACCAACAACCATGACCATTCTGGAGCTCAACTTTCCCATGTTTGCACTGCTACTGATCAGAGATGGGTTTGCTTCGATTATGTATGAGAAAATGAAACGTTGACTATATATATATAAATGTGGTGGGAGTAAAAACAGATGTAATGAAAGAAGAGAATCTTTTCGAAAACGTTTAAGACTGTATGAAACCCATGAACTATTACTTTTCTTTAGCTTTTCCCTCGTTTTCCTCCTGCATTTCTGTGATCTTCACATCTTTTATTCCTCTATTACTGTTATCTTCTTCCTTTACTGGTCGAAGACTCAAGATACTTCAAGAGACTAGCATGAAGCATGCAGTCTATATAATGGAAAATGACAAATCTTGTTAGAGAAAAGATGGAATTTGTTGAATCTGATAGCCTAGATAATAAATAATGAGTACAACTGGCTAGATTTTGGTGGGCCCTGACCTGCTTTTCTTTCTGGGTGATGGATCACGAGTTCAACCATCCAGGTTGAAGGGGCAGATCGTTAATGTAATAGTAAAATCCAGACCCTCAGATCAGAATATTAGGGCATATCTATATCTATCTATCTATACTGTCTATAAAAGCCCTGATAGGTGTCCCTGGCTTATGGAATTTTCATTGAACAATAAATGCCCATTCTCTATAATTTGAATTGAATAACAAACAAAGGCAAAATTGTTATTTTACATCTTCATTTAGTAATGTTTATTTGATAAAAAAAAATACAAGAGTACATCTTTTGTTCAATAATTGTAAAACAAGCTATAGCAATAATGTTATTTTACATTTTTCATTTAATGTTTATTTATACTATACTATTATTAAAGTGTTAATAATGGTGTGGAACTTTTGTTTGACTAAATTACCCTAATTTTTGAATTTGGTCTTTGTCTAATTTTAAGGATGGAAATGTAAATTGAAAAACCACTTTTCTCCTCATTCAAATCCCTCTTGTTAAGTCTCTTATTTAAAGTAGTAACTCCCATTAATATTCATTGAATCCTTTTTCTTGACTAGAATACCCCTATTTTTGAATTTGGCCACCTTTAATTGTGAGGGCATAAAATGTAATTTGAACTACTATATTTCTCCTCATCCAATTCCCTCTCATTAATAAGTCTTATCTTAGGGTATTTACTCTCATTCTTTTACTGAATCTTATATTTAAGATATTATTTTCACAAAATAAAAATAAATAAATTCTATCATTTAGATCTATATCCAATATTTTTAACAATATAAAATACATGTTTTTTAAAATTTACCCAAAAATGGAACTATTTTTCAATCATAGTGGCAAGTAAGCAATTCAACCATCTGAGTTAAGTGGGCTAATCCATGATGTCATAATTAAATAAATACACTTAAAATAAATAAATAACAAATATAAAAAATTGGGCACATATATAATGTCTTGTATATATAATCATATTAAAGAAAAATAAGTGTGATGAATAATAATTATTCTTATTGATATTAGAAAGAAATATAAATTATTCTTATTGATATTAGAAAGAAATAACAAAAATTAATTAAAATATAAAATACAAAAAATATGAAAAAAAGTATAAATTCTATAGAAAACATTTAGACATATCTCTAATATTTACATTAATCATATTAAAAATTAGACATGATAAACAATAATTGTTTTTAACTTTTTATTGATGATATAAAAAATATAAATTTCAAAACTAACCCAAAAGTGAAATTGTTTCTTATTTCATGGTGGATCGATTCAACATTTAAGGTCAAATCTGTCAATTCATGAAGTTAAAATTAAATAATAAAATTTTAAAAAGATAAAAGCACACAAATATACAAAAATATATAAATTATGTAGAAAATGTACATTTGAGCATATCTTTATATTAATGAACCATAATAAGTGTGACAAATAAGAATAATTTTTGTAGCATTGAAATAAAAAAAAATAAAAAAAAATAGAAACATATTATATACTATCATCATCATCACAGAATTTGTTACAAAGCACATACATACATACTAGAGATATGCCCGGATGATTGAACATCTTACTCGCCAGCATGATGGAAAACAATTCCATTTTTTGGTAAATTTTTAAAAACATCTATTTAAAATTATGAATGAGGTGTTGGGGGTTGAGAAAGGAATATCTATAGTGTAAATAGATATAGATGGTATATTTGTTCTATCTATCTCTATATCTATACTATTATAAAAGTGTGAATGATGTATTGGATTTCTAGAATTTTTCATGAATAAAATACCCCTCTTGAATTTGGTTTATCTTCATTTAGAGGGCAGAAAATGTAATTAAAATAATACTATGAAGTATATTCATTTGCCTCTCATTAAGTCTCATATTTAAGGCATTAAATAAACTTCGTTCTCTCTCTCATTGAATTCAACATTTAAGTTACTTTTATTCTTCATCATTAAATTTCACTAATAAATCCATAAACAATAATATTAATAGAATAAAAATTTATATTTTATGGTAAATCCCTTAAACCTCCCCTGGGTTTTCTAAAAAGGCCTTAAACCTCCCTTGAACTTTGACTTCCTTAAACCTCTCTTGTTAAAGGTTTAAGGGTATTTTAGTCATCAAACATTTGATGACTTTACATAAGAGAAAAATTGGCATTATAATATGTCTAAATCCATAACATTAGCAGTTGTTAGATTTCTAATAACAAAGTAACTAAGGGGATCTATAAATCCCTTTATCCACAAAAGTTAGGGGAGGTTTAAAGGTAGGTCAAAGTTAAGGAGAGGTTTAAGGCCTTTTCAGAAAACCCAAAAAGGTTTAAGGGATTTACCCATATTTTTAAGGTAAACCTAGAAATGATACAACCTTTTTCATCTAGGTGGTAGATAAGTAGTTCAACCATTTGGGCCAAATTGATAATTTCATGATATCATAAATAAATAATAAAAATTTAGAAATATAAAAAAGATAAAAAAGATAAGTATGATAAAATAGGCATAATTTTATTGGTGATGGACTTGCAATATACAATTTAAAATTGATGGAAAAAGAAACCATTTTCATTATCGGTTCAACCTTTCAGGTCAAATGGGTCAATCCATGATGTATAATTAAAAAATTATTTTTTTAAAATATAGTAATACAAAAGACTATCGAACAAATTTGGGAAGATATATAATATTATATATTAATCATAAAACAAAGCAAAAATAAGTGTGATAAACAAAAGTTACTTTTATGAATGATATAAATGAAATACAAAATTTAAAACCAATCAAAAAATGAAACCATTTTAAAATCTATATGGCAAGTCAACAGTCTAATCTTCTAGGTCAAATGGGTCAATCAATGATGTCATAACTAAGTAATAAATATTAAATATATATATATATATATATATATATATATATATATATAAACTCAAAGAAAAATATAAGCTTTGTATAAAGCATTTTCATACATTTCTAATGTTATATATTCATTGTATTAAACAAAAATAAATATGAAAATAAGAATTAAGTTTATTAATGACAGAAATGGAATACAATATTTAAAATAAATTGAAAAATAAAAATGGTTTTTCCCATTAGGTGGTGGGTTAGTGGTTCAACTATCCATGTCAAATGGGTCAACACATGATGTTATAATTAAATAATAAAATACATAAAGCTCTATAAGTGTATAAATTTGTAGAGAAATTTGGGTACATTCTATAATATTATATATTCATCATATAAAAAAATAAGTTTGATAAATGAGAATTATTTTCATTAATGATTGCAATAGAGTAAAAATTAATATAAAACAAAGAGCATTAATGTCTGACACATGACTTCACTAACTATGTCAATTGGTTCAATGGTTTAATTATCTAAGTCACCATAGGCAAGTGGTTTGGAGGTAAATGGACTTACAATCATAAATTGAGTAAGAGATGGATCAATAATCAATTGATTTGACCACAATACTAAAAACCAATATCAAACAATATATTGGAATTGCATATCCACTTGGTAAATAAGTAACTTTTATTATGTCATAAATTAAATAATAAAAATATAAATATAAAAAATTTTTATAGAAAATTTTGAATATACCATTGATATTATATATTCTTCATATTAATCAAAAACATATGTTCAAAAAAATGAGAGTTATTGTTAGTAAAGATAGAAATGACTAAAAATATATAAAAATCAAATTAATGTCTTAACCATGGTCCATTAACTTGGTCAAACATGTTAGTAATTCAACCAATAAGGTCATTTAGTTGTTGACCAAGTCAATAGTTTTTCTTTTTTTTTTTCTCAACAAAGTGGTTTAGGTTAAAACATACTCAAAAAGTAACAAACTAATAAATCCAATTGTTTGATTCAACTACAAGTTGAAAACATTGATCCATAAGAATATTTGAAGTTAGCTCTTTGTGTTGAAAGACAACATATCCACCAATACACCATACTTTGATCATTTTTATTTGTTACTTGAGTTCTAATAAAAACACAAAAATATTATCGCCATCATCATTACCATGTGAAACACATGTGCACATTTACTAGTAACTTAAAAGTTATGTACACGTAAATGTATTAATGTAACAAAAAGAAGAGGTTGTTAAAAAAGAATGAAGATTTCATCTCTTTCACACACATAAACACACACTCTCTCTCTTTCTCTCATCTCTTTTTAGGTTCAATTGTTTGATTAACAAATTTGCTAGATTAGTTTTCCCAAGGGTAAATTTCTAAGTAATACCATGTACTTTAGAATTAGTCTCACTTTAGTACCTAGACTTCAAAGCATGTCACTATAGTATATGAACTCCCAAAAATTGCCAATTTAGTATCCATCTTTAATAATCTGTCCATTATCTGTATCGTGTAATGACATATGCGACTTGATTTTTGAAATGCCAAAAGCACCCTTTTTAATATTTTTGAGACCATTTTACTGTAGTTGTATTCCCTGGTGATGGTAACAATTACTCGTTTTCTCCAGCAACAATGGTGGTCTAAACCCCCATTGTTATGGATTGAATAACTGAAAAAAACAAGGATTACAACAACAACAGTCTAAATCCCTCTTCTTCAACAACGCCATCTTCTCAGTAGTTGTGAACATCCCATTTAAATTGGGTGTCACTTCATGGCCATGAGAGGAGCTGCCACCCATCAACAACTTGAACAAGAGAGTGATGAGCCTCCCTTGTGTGAGAAATGTAAAAAAAAAATGACTCCCAATCCAAGACAAAGACAAGACTCTAGGCATCAAAGGGAGAAAGAGGGAAGGTGTTAGGCACCCCTCTCCCTTTTTTATCTTGTGAATGCCAATCCTAACTCCTAGTGTTAAAATTCAAAACTAAACCAATATACAAAAGATTTCCTTTGATTCAATAAGGATATTAACATGGAGAGAGTGTTCTCTCACATGGTTCAATCTCCTCTTTCCCTTTTTCCGGGTGTGAGAAGCCCTTAGAGGAGCATTTGAAGTTGGACTTTGGTGGAGTGAAGTGAATTTGAATTACGAGGCTGTTGTGAGGGTTTGATCGTATTGGGGACGTGTGGATTTTAGGTTTTAGGCTCGAGAATTGTCGTAATGTTAGGTTCATCGAAATAGAATCTTTGATGGATAAGTGGTAAAATCAAGGGATTTAAGGTTGAAATTTGGTGTGATTGGATGATAAACAGATTTGCTTCAGGTGGTGGAGTCTGATCAGGTAATAGGTGTGGTGGTGTGGCACATTCAAAACCATTGAAAAAGAATCTTGTTGGATTTGAGGCTATTTGAGTTGAAATTTAGTTTCCTATGGTTTTGGCATATTCTAAAGATGTTGGTAAGGTCTTATCGGGCATTTAGAGTGTGAAAATTGGGTTAAAGAGGGGACCAAGAAAAAATTGGGTGCTAATAGCAATGCTTTCCCACTCCAATGGGAAGCACTGGTTCTTTGGTAGAAAAGTTAGGGAATAAAGTGAAAATGGTGCCCAATCACAATGAAAAGGGATTTAAGTATGGTTGTTTTGGATTTCAAAATTATGCTTCTTACGCTTATTCAAAACTCAAAAGGGTATTTGTGTCCTTTTGTATGCCATCTAACGTTAGTTAACAATTTTGGACTAAATTGGCAATTTTTTAGAGTTTAGATACTATAGTGGCACATTTTGAAGTTCGGGTAAAATGAGACTAGCCCCAAAGTATAAGGTACTAATCTGCAATTTACCCTTTAATAAATCATCATGTTAACAAATAAAAATTATAGTATGAAAATTGGTTCGTATACTTGGATTCAGAATTGGAATCGGAATCAAAATCTGTCGGAATTGGAATCAGAATCAAAATGGTCTATTTCCATAATTTGTTTGGTTTAGACAAATTAGAATGAGATTTCATTCCCAAGGGAGGGGGAGGGAATGGCCATCTATATCTATACTATCTATAAAAGTAAGAATGGGGTGTAGTGGCTACTAGAATTTTCATTGCACAAATAATACCCCCATTTAAAACATTGAATGGGAAATGCATAAATGGCAAAGATGTCTTTTCCACATCTTTATTTAATGTTTATTTGGTAAAAGACAAAAAAGTACATGTTATTATGTGTAGTAAGTTGAAAACTACCCCATGCTAAAAATTTCGTTTTACATATTTCTTGCGAAGTTAAAGAGGTGGCAAGACAGGGTTTTTGAATTTGTGCAGTTTCGATCATCTTCTTTTTGTAACTAAAATTTTTTTTTGTTTTATTCAAATCAAATCTTGATAATCATTTTGTGGTAACCGAATTAAACTATTGTTGGATTGATTTTATTGCAGTAATTTCTTGAAGGCTAAACCGTCGAAGAGGGGATTTTGTAGATTTGTAGCATTTGACACCCGAAAGAAGAGTAATCTGCTTCATATGTAATGTTTAAGTAGTTGCAGAACTATCAAAGTGTAATTTACTATAAAAGAATGAATTGATTAGTAATTGCTTGGATGTCAAACTGTCAAAAAGTAGATTTTGTAGACTTGTAGCATTTGGCACTCGAAAGAGAGTAATCCACCTTCATTGGATTCATCTGTAGCATTTCAATAGTTTCAGAAAAGGCTTCATGCAAGTTGAGGAAATTTACTATCGAATTCAAGAAGAAAGTCGAGATGTGTTCATATTTGACTAAAACGGTTCTGGAAGACTTGTTTATGATTGAAAATACTATTTATGCAAGCTTGAGTATACAACAACAACAACGAATTGAAGAAGAAAGGAATTTAACAGTTTTCCTTCTTGTAGCATTGCACATCTAAGGTAACTTTATCTTCTAAGGTGAGAGCTCTTGGTAAATAGATTTTAGTTATAAGTATACCTTCTGGTTGCATGTTCTTTTATCTATTTATGTGGTTTTATTTCGTGTG
This sequence comes from Nelumbo nucifera, assembly GCF_000365185.1. The sequence continues at coordinate 8,012,568 of NW_010729083.1, read as the reverse complement.
ATGACTTATGCCACTTGTTTTAGATTTTAGGAATGTATCCTCAACTGAATTGGTTTAAACTTTATTCAAAAAATTTTATGACTTGTGTTTAAGATAGATTATGAAGCAAATAAAAAGCATAACCCACATTATACATATACAAATGAAAATTTATACATTAAAAAACTAATTACATTCCTTTTTTATCATTTAGAAAAATACAACTTAAATTATTATTTATTTTTTTTTATTTCCTGTAAAAGCTATAGAAACAATGAACGAATATTCAATTTCCTTCAAAAATGTCTTGAATGAATTGAATTTGAGAATGCACTTGTCACCCCAATAGTTGTAGTTGAGGTCACTACAACAAAAACCGGCTAAGCCGGCACTTGCTAAACCACCGGCTTAGCAATTTAAACGGCCGACATAGATTTGAGCCGACGGTTCAGTGGCTGTCGTCTAAAGTTGTGTCGCCCTAGGTCATGGATGCTGGTCTAGAATACAAAGACCGCCATCCTAGGGACCCAGTCCAAACATACATTTGGTGGCGGTTTTTAGAGAATCGTCGGCTTAGTTATTGAGCTAACAATCCCCCAAACCGTTGGGACAGGCGGCCTTGACTGCCGGTTTAGTTATTGAGCCAATGCCCTTGACCGTCGGCTTAGATTAATTTGTCACTTCCTTAAATTGCCACCGTAGCTAATTAAACTGCCAGCTTGGACCAAATTTTCATCTAATTAAACGGCCACCATTAATGTTTTATTTCAGCAAACGTGGCGGTTTGGATTGCCGGCGTAGACATTATATGACCGCCGGCTTAAGTGTAACACTTTACCAAAGGTGGCGGTTTGTTTGACCACCGGCTTAGGTTTTTAATTTTTTTTTAAATAAGAATCAGTTACACCTGCTGAAACCTAAAGCATAAAATTAATAAAATGAATGCATGGTGCATATTGATTTTTTTTAATAGAAAAAGCTTTTCATCACCCAACAATCAATCTCAAAATCATGTAATGTTGCTGCAAACCTGAGATGAACACTATTCAACCAATCACTAAAAAAGAATAATCATAATTGACTTTTCATATTTCTTTAAAGAAGTATCCCAAACTCGAAAACAATTCAAACTATCTCCAACCAACATGGGATCATAAATTAATTGGGATCATAATTGATTTTTCATATTTCTTTGAAGAAGTATCCTCCACTCTTTGATCTGTCTCAAGCTTGTCTTGTATATCTCCAAACTGTGAAGCAACCAATCCATACAATGTCCAGGCGACAGGGAAAATCCAATAGTACCATCTCCACCACACGGAAATCCTCTGGGAACAACCAGAAAAGGCATTAGTATCTCTACCTTTTCGAAAAATCTGACACTGGAAAAACAAATAAAGATGACTGAAACTCACTGTTCGTGGGACTATAAATCCTGAGAAAAGGTTCCATATTCCATAGAATGCCGAAGAAACTATGGCAGCAACATTGTGGTTTGGAGTTACAGCCACTGCCATCATCCCATAGAATGTGAAGTATAGCAAGGTAAAGTACATAAAGAAGAGATACCAAAAGAATTTGGCAGCAGTCCATTCAAATCCAATCATGGCATAGACTATGGCCCCATATATCACTGCTTGTATAAAGATATGTGGAATCTCAATCATCACCTACGAGAAAAGGAAAGAAATCTGGTGAGGACACAAAGGTGATTTGGTTAATTAATTTCCTCTTAGAAAAAAAAAAAAAAAATTCAATACGTGCTTTGTTGATCTTCTTAATGAAGGGTATATCAAATACCTGTCCAAAGGCATAAGGTAAGGCAGAATACATTCCAGCTGCTCTCTATAAAAGACTGTTCGTTCTACTGCAACGACAGGCTGAACAGAGGAAGCATTTTGTATCCCAAGGAAAAGAACGACAGCATACATAGATCCCATTGCATTAAATAGATCCTGTTGCCTTGACCTACAATATCCAATGTCCAGATCAAACTTAAACGGATGGACAAACAAAGTAGAGAAATAACCCCTAAAGTTTCTTCTTGTGCCATTGTAGTTACCTCCAACATCCATGTAGCAGGATTATAACCATCTTTTATCTTGCTTACTCCTTCAATTCCCTTGATGAAATACAGAAACATATTATCAATGATTTTGCCATATGAATTGGTAGTCCTAACACGGAACATTCCCATTTGATAGTTGATTATTAATTATAAGTTCTCACCTCAAAGTACTTGATCAGATGGCAGGAATTACGCCCTAATGGACCAACATATATTTCTTCTCAAATAAAATAATAACATGCAATAAGTTGCTAGTTCTTTAATCTATAACATTCATACTCATCGAAAGCTTCAAATATATCAATACTTGGTTGGTGAATGGTGCATACTACTGTTCTTCCTGTGTCCACAGTGTTCCTCACTGTTTTCATTAAAATTGCAGCAGCCTTGGCATCAAGCCCAGATGTGGGCTCATCCATGAAGATTATAGAGGGGTTTTCAACAAGCTCGACTGCAATGGTCAATCTCTTATGCTGCTTAGTTGAAAGACCATTCACCCCTGGCAACCCAACTAATGCTCCTCTCAGTGAGTCCACAAGTTCCATGACCTCCTCAATGAACATCTGCTCACATGATGCCAATCTATTAAAATTAAAACTGATTAAAATAGCACAAACAACAGATTAAGAGTTTAAAAAAAAAAAAAAAACAACCTTTCTTGTTGAAGGATCAACATTAGATGGTAACCTGAGCCAAGCTGAATATAGAATGGACTCATAGGCTGTAACATGGGTATGACCAGAGGAGGTCATTTCTAGAGAGGATAATTCATCATCTTCTCCAGTTCTTGCTTCTCCTTCCTCTGGTAGAACTGCTTGAGGCTTCCCAATGAATCGGAATAGTGCAGAAGCCATCTGATTGACAAGTAGGAGTAGAAAGTACTGTCTAAAGAACCTGCCACAAGAAAATTCCCCGAGTTAGCAAAACATGTAATGATAATCTGAACAGGAAAGCAAATGGTGGGCAAAGCATGATCTAGTTCACTAAATCTCTATCTTGACATGAGGGAAATCACTGGCAATCAGCTGCTTTATATCTGATTCTGGAACACATTCAGCTATGATGGCTACAGTGCAGATAGCATTTTTTACCAAGGTACTTACAAAGATGAGTAGCTTCCTCATACACAAACTCTAACTCTTACAAGGCCTCACAGAAAATCCTTGCACTGAGAATAAACACATATCCAATCTGTCACTTAAATCTTCTTTAGAGACTTGACTAAAAGCTGGAGAGACCAGAATCCAATCTGCAACTGAGTTACTGATAGCAGCTGCCACAATCATTTCCATATTCCAATGTTCCATCAAATAGTGAAAGGTAAGCAGCTCCAAAGAATTTTTGCTTTTTTATTTCCTCTTAACTTTGGCCAAGAAGAAAATTTGGAAATCCAAACATTGATGTGAAGAAGCTCCACAAGAAACCAGCAACCTTACAATGAATAAGAAGATGTTTAACACTTTCCTCCTATTATTTGTAGAGAAAGAACATATTGGCCATGAAAAAGCCTCTGGACTTCAGGTGATCCACTGTCAAAATACTGTCCAAACCCCTATTCCCGCAAACCAAACAGGTCTAAATTTGGAATATATTGGTGAAAGTTATAAAGAATGTACACTGCCTATGATCATTATTGGAATTATCTTCTCTGCAATCCAATGCAATCACAGCCTGGGCTTTTCTCAGAGCTGTAATAAAGAACCACATACCATTACTGGCAGAAAAAGTGGCAATTAAACTATAGCTCCATAAAACATGAAGTCCTTGTAGACTTACGGTTAAAGTAAGCCAAGGAAAGGGTCACCACACTGTCGGGCCTCCTTACATCTACACCGAGTTTTGCAGTTCTTGACCTAACATGCCAATCTGCTAAAACCCGAACATTCTTCCACATGCTTGGATTGAGTACTTGCCTTAGGCCCAACCCAGCCACCTCCCCTGACCCAACCCAACCCAAACATTCTTCCCCATTCTACTCTTTGCATTCTCCTCGGAAGGATCTAGACATGCTAATTAATGCAGCACGTCCATCGATTGCTCCATCTGCATATCTTGTACAGGCACAAGATATGGAGCTGAACCGACTCCATAAACAAGTCCTAACTGATTCCCATATAAGTCCTCCATCAAACCTTCTTTTTCTAATAACCAGCATAATATATGGTATTCAAAGGAAATAAGCAGTTTACCAATCAAAATAAAAGGTAGAAGTTTAATGTAAAAAATTATTTATTATAAGCGTCTTAAATAAATTATTCAATAAAAAAAATCCAATTGTTCTCTTGCAAGACAAGGGGCGATTCAAAAGATAACAAGTGATGCAAAGACATCCCATGCTCCCAATGCAAATCCACTTAAACAAATTGTTTCAATCTGCAATAGAAAAAGGATAGATATTAGAATTAATGTTGAAAATTTTAATTATAAGGATACAAATTGTAGAAAAAAGGAATCTTACAAATCCATAAAACCAAGCAATTGGTACACCAACAGCACTTCCATTTGTTCCGTAACGTCCATGTGGGCGTACTAAAGGTGCATCATTGATGATAGGAGTGTCAATCACAACCTCAACCCATCCTGGACCAAGTCGGATACCACCTACAGTTTTTGATGGGTTGATACTTATAATAGTTGCTTCTGCTATAGAGGCAAACATCCCTTGATGGCTAGTCAACAAATAGCATTTTGTGTTTTTCTACAAATGCAATTCAATCATTAACAAATGTCTTGTATTATTTTAAAAATAAATGTTTGAAATAAAAAGTAACACTTATAGTTAAATTCTGTAATCATTGTTATGATTGGCACTAAACTGATGGTAAAAGGGGCTTTGAAAACCATGAGCTGAAGAGTGGTTTGGAAACTGAGATGATTCCCCTTGGGAGCCCTTACTTATAAATGATGAACACAAAGATCAATTTAATCCATAATAAATTTAATATATATATATATAAACAAACTATTACCTTTCTATTAGCCGATCTAGCCTCCAGTTCATCTGCTCGAGCTCGTAATTCCCTATTTTCCTCAGCCAATTTATTTGCATGCTCTTCAGCTGTCATTTGCCCTTCTTGTGCAGCTCTTGTTTGCTCACCATTCCTCTGTTGGGGGCCATTGAACCTAGTTGGGGTTGGACCCAACCCTAGTCCACGCACTCGGCCATGATGCTCTGGGCCCATGAAATGAGCATATATGTCATTCGGTCCATTATCCTCTACCCGATCTTCTGGATATTGTGACATATAATTTTGCATTTGTTCCTTAAATATAATACAAATATTGAATGCATTAGAAGACCATCTGTTAATATGTTATTAATAATAATGGTTTAACATGTCCTTAATAAATTATAAGGTTTCATATTTAAAATATGGTTACCATTATCTCAGCAGATTGTGGATCAACAGGTGCCCCATCTTTCTTCCTATGAGTCGCAATAAATACCTCTGTACGTGATATTTCTTTATTCCTTTCCTTTTGCTGTTATAAAAAAAAATGTATATATTATCACTCTTAACAAATAAAAGATTTACCAACAACAAACTTGGTAAATCAAATAACATGATTACCAACTCTTCCCGAATCCTTGCATAACTTTTTGCACCAGCAGTGTGCTTTAATCTTTGCTTGGAGCGAATAGCTTTATTGGTTGTTGCTCATGCCTATAATCATATATACAAGTATGTTAGATAGTCAATTCATTCAATATAGAGATTGTTTTAGAATATCTATCACACTTACAATCCCCTTCTTAGACTTCCAAAAGTTAACCAATTTCTTTCATTACTCTGGATCAACCCGTTTTCCAATTTGTATTGATTCTGCAATATCTGGATTTGGGTCAAAGTACTTGGTCTTCAAATCACATTTATAATCTTTCCACTTCTTACCCAAAGACTTCATAGAAAAGTCTTTCAACCGCTCATCAACATCAGATTTTTTCTAGAACCAAAATAAAACATCAATCAATATGTCTACACAAGATAAATAATAATATTAAAATGCACAATGTATTGATTACTTCAACTATGTCCCATATGTCATCCTTTAATTCATTGGGGACTTTTCTCCAGTCCACAAAGTCTATGGGCAATTTATATGGCATCCGTGCAATAGAACCCAAAAACTTGATCAATTACTTTGCTCCTTTACCACTTGGTTGATTATGTTCATTTATCTCAACCTTAATCCGTTGCCCTTTTGGCATGTTCCAAACATCTAATGCCATGATTGGGCCCCTCAACCTACATATGTTAGTAGAAGATGACACTCCAACAGGCTGGCCTATAGTGGATTCTTCTTGCATGTTTGTGTCAGGTGTCGGGGGCTGCGTTGAATCATCCTCGCTCTCATGTCTTGGTACAGTGGTTGGTTAGGGTATTGGTTGGCTTGCTTGTGAACCTGTTCTATTTTTTCTAATTAACCAACGCAAACTCATTTTCACTTATTTTCAAAATGGTTAGTTTATACTTATTTTAATTTATTAAAATTGAAAAAGAAAGAAATATAAAGGAAGTTGACCACCAGTCACTCAAGAGAAAAAGAAACAAATATATGCACAAAAACAAAAAAAACCATTAACCAACCATGCACAAAGTTAAAAAAAATAGCATACTTGGAATTTGTAAGGCATTATACAACCTAAAATAATATTTCATTGTTCTCTAGTGATACAATAAAATTCACATTGACTTTAACTTTAGTCAAGATCATCTTCATCATTATCTTCAAAATTAATGGCATCACTATCAATATCCCCATCATTATTGTTAGCATCATCGGATTCAAAATAATCCTCGTCTTCTTCACCCACTCTAATTGATTGTATGGACTCATAAGCATGCTCAATCTCTATATCGGGTGCATCTATTCTATCCCAACTAACATCATTAGCACTTAATGAGATATTGCCTGCCAAGTTTTGCACATTGTAAGGCTCATCTGCAATTTCACCATCAGCTTCATTCGCATCAACATCCCCACGCATATCATATAAGTCTCTAGGCTTTGTCTAAACAACAACATGCCAATTTGAGTTAATGGGATCTTGGACATAGAATACCTATTCTGCTTGAGAGGCTAAAACAAATGGTTCATCTATACGCAACAAGTGATTGAAGTTGACAAGAGTAAATCCAAAATCGTCAACCTTCATCCCCTTACCTTGAGCAACATCGACCCAGTCACACTTGAATAGCATTACTTTCAAAAGCTCATAATAATTCAATTCTATGATATCGGTGAGCACACCATAATATGCAATGTCACCTAAAACTGTGTTTTCATCTCGCATACTGGAAAAACTATTTGTTTTTGCAGTCACAACAATGCCACTATTTTGGGTTTTCCTATTTGCTTCATATTCCTTTATATGAAACCTAAACCCATTTATGCTAACTCCTTTATATCTCTTTGCAGCTATGCATGGGCCACTGACCAACCATTTCAAACTGTTCCAAATTTATTCCTTTCCCTCAATACGCAATGCCATTATCTATATAAAATTTAAAAGATATCTTATTAGAAACATGATAGTTGATTAACATCAAATATTTCCTAGAAGGAAACTTTAAGTATGCATTACTAACATGGTTCATAAACCAAGTAGGAAACTCCTTATTGTGTATTCTCTACACAACATGTGGTCGTGATCTAGGGTTCTCTCCATGAATCTTTTCAAGGTCTTCCCTACAATTGCATAGAATTGTAAACATGAGTCATGGTTATAATGGAGAATTATTCATCAGAAATCTCAAACATACAACAACATAGTCAACTTACTCAATATATGGGCCAACAACATCACAATTGCGTAACACATACAAGTGTGCTTTCATCAATGTTTCCTTGTCCAATTGAACATTAGAGGGACTTCCAATGCCATGGCATATGCCCAAGAAGATTTCAAATCCTTTGTCAAGTTCACGAAGCCATTCTCTTTATTTCTTATTGGCCTATTTAGTCTAGTTTCAACACCTTGGAGGTATCTAGAACAGAAGGTCATGCACTCATCCACTATGTACCCCTAGGTTGTACATCCTTTTGGCCTACTTTTATTTCGTACATATGACTTCAACGTACGAAAATACCTATCCATGAAAAAAAGAATGAACGGAAATGGTTTAATAAATAGATAAAATAGAAAATGTTCAAAATTGAATATAATTGGCATACCTCTCTATTGGGTACATGCAACGATACCAAACTGCCCCAGCTAGCCTAGCCTCTTCTGCTAGGTGGATGGGCAATTGTACCATAATGTCAAAAAATGGAGGTGGAAGAATCATCTCTAACTGACAAAATACTATTGCAATATTGGGTTCTAGACTAGCAAAGTCATAACCCTTTGCAACCATTGAACATAAGTTCCTAAAGAACTTGCATAATTCAACCAAAACTGAACTCACATTCTTCGGTAACACCCTCCGTAAGGCTATGGGAAGCAATTGTTGCATCAGTATATGGCAATCATGACTCTTCAACCCCTTAAGCTTGTAGTTATTATTCACTTGTACTAAGCGCGAAATGTTGGATGTATACCCATCTGGAATCTTCACATTACCAAGCACTTGGCAAAAAATAGTCTTCTCTTTCTTATTCATTGTGTAGCATGCTGCAGGTAGATAGGTTCTATTAGGCCGAGATCCAGGCTTAGGGTGAAGTTCTTCTCTGATGCCTATATGTTGTAAGTCCTAACGAGTTTTTAAGTTGTCTTTTGTCTTCCTTTCAATTATCAATAGTGTCCTCAATAAACTATCACAAATATTCTTCTCTATGTGCATCACGTCCAAATTGTGTCGCAACAAGACATCTTCCCAATGAGGCAAATTAAAAAATATGCTTATTTTCTTCCAATTCTGCTTATCACCATAATGATTTATCATTATTAGAGTTCTCCCAACGTTTTCTCTTTCTTCCACCGTTGGATTCATTTCCCTTTCCAAGTGTGTTCTCCCACTCCTCATTACCATCAAATGATGATTTATCACGTCAAAACCTATGATTTTCATCTAAGAATCTACTACGATGACCCACATAACAGAACTTGTGCCAATTCTTCAACTTTAGTGAACAAGTATCCCTTTAACACACAGGGCATGCCAATTTACCTTTGGTAGACCACCCTGACAAATTAGCATAAGTAGATTGTCCACATGACAGCTACACGCAATGGAAATAACTCTTTTTTTGATGCATCATATGTCAGTACACCATTTTCCCATAAATCAATGAGATCTTCCACCAATGGTTGCAAGTATATATCATTATCATTACCTGGTGCACGCGGTCTAGGAATCAATAAAGACAACATCATATATGGTTGCTTCATGCACATCCAAGGGGGTAGAGTATAAATGACAAGCACAATAGGCCAAATGCTATAAGAACTAGACATTATTCCGAATGGACAAAAACTATCACTTGCCAACCCAAGTCTTACATTATGTAGATCTGATGCAAATGATGGGTGATTTCTATCAAAAGTTTTCCAAGCTGGAGAATCAGCAGAATGCCTTAATATCCCATCTTTCGTACGTCCTTCTTTGTGCCATCTCATGGATGAAGTAGTTTTGGATGACATAAATAACCTCTGCAGCCTTGGTCGCAAAGGAAAATAGCGTAAAACCTTGGCTAGAATCTTTACCTAGCCAAAAACCATTGAATCAGTCAACTACCCATTGACCTGAGCGGTCGAACCGTCGACCCGTTGATCTGTTCAATGGTTGTTGGCTGTCTTTTTTTCATTTTTTAATTTTTATTGTCAGAATGGGTCGTCCATTCGAATCAGATGATCAAATCGGTGGCCAGAACGGTTCCATTTTTGGGTCGTATGAGTCACACGCTTGAATGACATAACTCGTATGATAGTGCTTAATTGACCTCACACACTCAAATTTTTGCCTATAATTTTTGTGGTTAGAACGAGCTGTTTGTTCAAACCGTTGACCCGAAAACTGGTGGCCAAAACGGTTCCGTAATTTTTATTGTCAAAACGGGTCGTCTGTTCAAACTGGACGGTTGAACTGTCGTTGACATGTTCAATGATTTTTGGCCATCTTTTTATTTTTTAATTCTTGTTGTCAAAACGTGTCGTCTGTACGAACCAGATGGTCGAACTATCGACCCAAAAACCGGTGGCTAGAACGGTTCCATTTTCAAGTCGTATGAGTCACATGCTCGAATGGCATAACACGTATGATACTGCTTAATGGACCTTACACACTTAATTTTTTGCCTATAATTTTTGTTGTCAGAATGGGTCATCCGTTTGAACCAAATGGTCAAACCGTCGACCAGAAAACTTGCGACCAGAATGGTTCCTGATGCGGCACGATCCTGGCACTCCTTGCTGGTTGCTGACTGGCTCCTTGTTGGCAACGAACGACACCTAAGAAGATGAAGTAGAAGGATTCCCGGGGATTTGCCCGGCGGGAATACTCCGAAGCTTAAGTTAGAACGCTGGGGAGGAAGAAGAGAGAGAGAGAGAGAGTATAAAAGGCTAAGAGTGCAGATCGCACTGGATCACTAGGTCTCGAGATTAGCTCGTGAGCAAGTAAGAGTGCAAGTCCAGATCTAATCCGAGAGAGAGAGTCTATCTCTCTACTTAAAGGGCTTTTATAGGGGCTTTCTTGTCAAATCAGGTGTAACCGCCATTGGGCTCCTATTGCAATCGTTACCTGCCAGGTCTGCGCAGGTGATTGTTACAATGTACTATTCGCTTGGATGGATGACACGTCCTAAAGGAGTAGGCACACCTCCGTCTGTCGAGAGACGTGGGTGCAGACATCCGAAAGGACATGGACTGCACCGTCAGTCGAGAGACGTGGCATAGTCTGATCAGTACGGTTTGGTTAGACGGAAACTTCTTGAGAACGTTGCATCACTCAGACGCAAGTTATTTCGTAGCGAGCTATCCTTGTCGCGAGCTACTTTGCATTAAGCTCTTAGGGGTACTTCGAGGTGACCCTCATCAAGGTTGGTCTCTGGGGCAGTTCTTCTGCCCAGGTGCTGGAGCGAGCTGGTTTCCCTAGCTCACGAGCTGAAATAATCTTGGAGTATTCTCGTCTTAGTAGCTCGGGGGACTTGGAGCTTGCATTGTAGCGAGCTCCTTCTATAGAGAGCCATGACGCGGCGAGCTGTTCTACCAACTCGTTACCTGGTCGCGGTCAAGCCATGCTGCTGAGTTGTTGCTCGTGCTGAATCGGGTCCACATATCATCATCTCAATAGGTCGAGTCAAATCATCCTCCATCAATTGCCCCCCACTCCTCAAGCTAAGAGTGTTTCCTTAGCATAAAGAGTTCATGGAGTGTGATGGATTGATTTGACCGAAATTCAAACTTGATTGACTGCTCATATTAAATGCCTACGCGGGAATCAAGGGATTTTCTGACTTTTCGAATACCGAAAACATGCTGAAGCAGCTCTTAACTCCGGATGTCGTGCGGCCGTCATTACCCCAATCATGTGATACGTGTAGCTAGTCACATTTCGGTTTTAGAAGGCGTGCGGTCAGTTTGACTGTGAACCATCAGATATGCTTCGATCTGGGCCGTTGATTCAGGGGTACGATGACTATAAATAGGAGGACCCCCTGGGCCTCATTTCCTTTCATACCATCTTGCTGCCTTCGGATTCTGAGGTTGCGCATTCACCTAGTCTACCCGAGTTCCTCAGTTTACTTCGTTTTGTCTTTTTCGGTGAGTCCCAATCATTGCCAACCATGTCTGGGTACCCATACCACACCTACCACCAGGGCGATAACCAGGACGACGATGCTCCCTCGAGCTTGGGGGAAGCTTGGGAGCAGGTCCCAGAGGCTCGGGAGACCTCCGGTGATGTAGCATCTACTTCTCGGGGGAGGAAGCCTGACACTTTCGGCCCTTCCTCCATGACGGCGGAGAGACTCAGGTCTCTAATCCGCTATTTTCACCTCCCTGGGGACTTGGCCTACGGCCTCCCCACTAGAAACTTCCCTTGGGAGCATGGTCCCAATAACATAGTTATCTTCTAGGAACAGCTCGAGGCTGGCCTGCGTCTCCCCCTATACCCCTTAATAGTGAAGGTGCTAAACCATTTTAACGTCACCATCGATCAGCTTCATCCCAACGCTATTCGAAACATGGTTGGGACTATATCTTAGTGTTATGAGTACTATCTTCCCTTGAACCTCGACATTTTTGCCTCTATTCTTTGTATAAAAAATGCCACTCCTAGGGTTCCACCGGAGAGGCGCTTTTACTACCTCTCTCCCCGCCGCGGCTATAAGCTCTTGCACGAGCTACCGAATAAGATTCCCGCCTGGAAGCGGGATTATTTTGTGGTCCGTAACCCCGAGGGGTGGCCCTTCCCCACTTCTTGGAGGGGCGCCATCTAGGACCTCGAGGCCGAGCTGGACCCTGAAACTCGGAAAACGATGTTGTCCTAGGCATTGGTAGGCTTCCTCTGTTCGGACTACTTGACCAAGGAGAAGCTCGTGCAGGCCGGCCTGAGTTCGGGTAGGTTGTCTTTTTAGGTCGCGTAGTGTCTTGTAGTAATATTGCATATATACATATACTCTGTTCTTTACCGAACTGATATCTTGTGGTTCCTTTTTTGGCAGCCATCATGTCTGGTGATTCGCGCCGCCTCCTTTCGAGCAACCAGAAGCGCAAAGCGAAGAGGTCACGCCGAGACCGGACTCCCACCTCTGGGGGTACCGAGTTCGGGTCTGCTGAGCCAGACTTCACCTCTCCGCCGCCCGAAGTTCCGTCGCCTCCATCTAAAGTTGGTGCTGGCTGGGCTAGCCTCGAGGAGGGCAAGCTCCCGCAGCAAGGGGTGGTCCCCCCAGGACATTCTCAGCCGCTTCCTTACTCGCGATTCCCAGTGGGGAACTGGGATGGTGTGAATGACTTTGTTGTGCCTCGTTGGAGGAGCCGAAGAGCGATCTACAACGAAGAGGTCGCTAAGTGGGGGGCAATGGAGCCTGGGGATCTTGCCGCACTCGCCGCCTCTCACTATATGGTGGTAAGTGGTCTTTCTCTTCTCCTTCGTCTTTCGCTTCCTTTTGCTGTCCTTTGACTCCAATCTCTTGTTGGCAAGTGAACACCACCATACACGCCAAGGCCCTCCAGACGCACGTCCACTCCTGCGATGCTTATAACCAGAAGGCCAACATTCAGAAGCTCCAAGGCGAGCTCGACCGGACTTGGGGCGAGCTCCTTCACACTCGCAAGGGGAGCGAGTCCCAGGAGCTGCTCGTCCGAGACCAGGAGGCGCAGATTGCTAGGCTTTCTGAAGAGAGCGTGCGCTACAGGGAGGAGTCGTTGAGGGTGGCAGCAGAGAGGGAGCTCCTTCGCCAGTAGGTTCGGGACTTGGAGTTCACTCTTCTGGACCGAACTCGGAACTTCGACAACATGGTGGAGGCTGAGCGGGAGAGAGCGGTCTGCGACTTCAAGGACTCCCAGGAGTATCACGACCTCCAGGTGGAGTATGGCTCGAGCTCGTACCACTCCGAATTCAAGCTCTGCCGCTGGTTGGTCCGAAAGAAATTTTCTGGGCTCAACCTTGACGGCATCACTATGAAGGGCCTGTCTCCCGAGACGACGTCAATTTTCTGCACTGATTTATGGTGGCTCCCGGGTGCCATAAACCTGGTCTTGAAAAAATCATTGTTGGGTGGTTGTGCCCTTTTTACCTTCTACTGAACTTTCTCGAGCTCTTTTGCTCGGTCTTCTTTTCTTTCTTTTTTCTTTAAATAGTAATGAAATTCCTTTTCTTCTTCTAAGTATGGTGTACTCTTTTTATTTTTGCTAAAGCGATCTCATCACTTCGAGCTATTAGGGCTACATACCCGAAATAGGACCTTTCGGCAGTCACGCTTAAGGCATCCCTATAGTATACCACGGAGTAGTTACCATGTATGCCCGAACTATACATTTGTTGCTTATACCTTAGTTCAACCAATGTGCCGAGACGAGCCATGCTTCGTGGGGTTTAAACCCGAGCTGCCTACGCCTCCGATATTTCATACTTTCCCTTCGCCACTGAAGCGGCTAAGTCTTTCCTGATGCCGAGGTCTTTGTTAGCTTGGTGTTTTAGCCCTTAGTCTAAGGGGGTGACATAGTCTGCCCTTGAAGTTTGCCCATGCCATGGAGGCGACTGGGTCTTGTTGCGCCAAGGTCGTGTTAGCTCAGCATTTTGGCCCTTAGGCTCTGAGAGTGACTCATGGTCTACTCAGTAGTTCGCCCATGCCATAGAGGCAACTGGGTCTTATTGCACCGAGGTCGTGTTAGCTCAGCATTTTGGCCCTTAGGCTCTGGGAGTGACTCATGGCCTACTCAGTAGTTATAGGTAATATTGCCTTAAGTTGACAATATTCCATGCTCGAGGTACTTGTTTCCCTTCAAGGGTTTCGAGCTCGTATGTCCCTTCCCCGAAAACTCGTTTCACCCGGTAAGGTCCTTCCCAATTCGGTCCGAGCTTACCAATGTCGGGCTCAAGTACCATAACTTTTCGAAGGACCAGGTCGCCAACGTGGAGGTTCCGCTTCTTGACCCTGGCGTTATAGTTCCGAGCTAGTCTTTGTTGATAAGTTGCGGTCCTGATATATGCAAGGTCCCTTACTTCATCAAGTAGGTCGAGGTTGGTACATAGCTCGTCTTCATTTGCCTTGTCATCGTATGCTTCCAATCGTAGCAAGGGAACTTCAATCTCAGCTGGGATGACTGCTTCGGTGACATAGGTGAGGTTGAAGGGGGTTTCTCCTGTGGTGGTCTTCTTTATGGTTCGGTAAGCCCATAGAACGCTAGGTAGCTCGTCTACCCATAGTCCTTTAGCTCGGTCTAGGCGCACTTTGAGTCTGCGAAGAATAACACTGTTTGGAACCTCTGCCTGACCGTTTTCTTGAGGATGTGCGACCGAAGTGAAGTTTTGTCGGGTCCCCATGTCTTGGCACCAGTTTTGGAACTTGATGTCCTTGAACTGCTTACCATTATCAGAAATCAATACCCGAGGCAACCCGAAGCGGCACACTATGTTCTTCCAAAAGAAGTTTTGGACGTTTCGGGCTGTGATCGTTACAAGGGGTTCGGCTTCTACCCACTTGGTGAAATAATCCACTGCGACCACTAGGAACTTCCTCTAGCCTGTTGATGGTGGAAACGGTCCAAGTATATTGATGCCCCATTGCGCAAAAGGCCACGGGCTAGTGAGATACTTGAGATCGGTAGTGGGCTAATGGTGGATGTTGGCATGCCTCTGGCACTTGTCACACTTTCTGACGAGCTCAATGGCATCTGCTTTCATTGTGGGCCAGTAGTATCCCTGTCGTAGTGCTTTTTGGGCGAGGGCCCTGCCCCCCAAGTGTTCGCCGCACAAACCCTCATGAGTGTCACAGAGTACGAGCTCGGCTTCGATAGGTCGCAAGCAGCGCAGGTAGGGGAGCGTGTAGGATCTTCGGTACAACCATTCGTCTATTATGACATATTTGGCTGCCTGACGCTCTACCCTTCTGGCGGCATTGCGATCTACAGGGAGGGTCCCATGTAGGAGGAAGCTCGCGAGCGGGTCAATCCGGCTCGGCTCTGCTTGAACGACAAGAGCGACCTCCTCTGCCCCCC
>NW_010729083.1:7983152-7996709 GCF_000365185.1 Nelumbo nucifera | reverse complement strand
AAGGTCCTCTATGTACACGGTCCTCATGGTGTTATCACTGGTGCTAGCTAACCGGGACAAGGCGTCAGCCTCAGCGTTCTCCGACCTTGGGATTTGCCTGATGAAGTACGACTGGAAGTTGAGCAGGGCCTCATGTAATTTGGCTAAGTAGGCAATCATAGTCGGTTTGCGAGCTTCGTATTCTCCTGTGACCTGATTGACCATGAGCTGGGAGTCGCTGTAGATGATAATGTGCTTGGATTTCATTTCTTTGGCTAGAGCTAGCCCGGCTATCAACACTTCATACTCCGTATCATTGTTGGATGTCGCGAACTCAAAGCGCAATGCGTACTCCAACTTTGTGCCACTTGGGCCGTGCAGAACTATTCCGGCTCCGCTGCCCTGCTGGTTCGAGGAACCATCTACGTGAAGGATCTAGGGCTCCTCATCCCAGTTCGCGCTTGACCTAACTAGGAGAGATATTGCACTGACTGCAACCTCACGGTTCTCAGACTCAACCGGCCTAGGAGCTTCGGGCTCGCCAGAATTGGGGCCCTGGTGCTCAACCAGCCTGGGGACTTTGGAGCTGAAAGTGCATTCTGCAACGAAATCTGCTAAGGCTTGGGCTTTAATAGCAATCTGTGGCTTATATTGGAGATCGTACTCACTGAGCTCAATGGACCACTTCGTCAGTCGACCAGAGACCTCGGGCTTGAGTAAGACTTGCCTTAGAGGTTTGTCGGTGAGGACGATAACAGTGTGAGTTTGGAAGTATGGGCGGAGCTTTCGGGTTGCGATAACCAGTGCGTAGGCCAGTTTTTCTATCTTCGGGTATCTTGCCTCTGCTCCCTATAGCACTTTACTAATATAGTAGATAGGTTGCTGGACCCGATCTACTTCTTTTATTAGTACCGAGATGACCACTTCGTCGCTGGCCGAGAGGTACAGCTCTAAAACATCGCCCTCTTTGGGCCAGGTTAAGACCGGTATACTAGCGAGGTATTTTTTGAGCTCATCAAACGCGAGCTGACAGTCTTGGGTCCATTCGAACCCTTTGCTTTTAACTGCTTTAAAGAAAGGTAGGCAGCGATCTGCTGACTTGGACATGAAGCGGCTCAGGGCAGCTATTCGGCCATTTAGTCTTTGAACCTCCTTCATTTTCCGGGGTGGTTGCATGTTTAAGATGGCCTTTATCTTGTCCGAGTTGGCCTCAATGCCGCACCGGTTCACAATGTACCCTAGGAATTTACCCGAGAAGACCCCAAAGGCACACTTATTCGGGTTTAACTTCATATTGAATTTACGCAGAATTTCAAAAACTAAGTTCAAATCTTGTATTAAGTTGCAAGAGAGCTGGGTTTTGACGACCATGTCCTCTACATAACTTTCCACCTTTTGGCCAATCAATGGCTCAAACAGTTTATTTACAAGTCTTTGGAAGGTTGCCCCGACATTTTTTAATCCGAAGGGCATGACCTTGTAACAGTACAAGCCGAGCTCAGTTACGAAGGCAGTTTTCTCTTCATCGGCTGGGCCCATCTTGATCTGATTGTAGCCCGAATAGGTGTCTAGAAAGCTCAACAACTCATGCCCCGAGGTCGCGTCCACTAGGCGATCAATCGTGGAGAGTGGGAAGCAGTCCTTTAGGCAAGCTCGGTTCAAGTCGGTATAATCGACGCACATGCGCCATTTACTGTTAGCCTTTTTTACGAAAATGGGGTTGGCCACACAGCTCGGGTAATGGACTTCCCTGATAAAATTGGCTGCAAGGAGCTTCCTGACCTCCTCGTCGACTGCCCTCCACCGCTCCGGGGCTAGGTTGCGTTTCTTCTGTCTAACGGGCCTAACTGCAGAATCAGTATTAAGCTTATGAGTTATGATGTTGGGGTCTATGCCGGGCATCTCCGCCGCGGACCAAGCAAAAACATCTAAATTCTTAAGTAAAAAGCGTACCAATTCAGATCGCAGGGGCTCCTCGATGGAAGCACCGATCTGAAGTGTTCGGGCTGGGTCCTTTGCCGAGGTTGGGATAGAAACGATCTCCTCCGTAGGCGCAGCTCGCTCCTCACTTTGCTCCGTAGGTCACTCCAGCTCGAGGTTGTCGGCCACCTTGGCTTTTCCCTTGAGGGTGGCGACGTATCATTTGCGAGACTCAAGTTGGTCACCTCGCGCTACCCTGATACCAAAGTCCGTGGGGAACTTCATGGCCAAGTAGTAGGTGGACACCACAGCCCATAAAGCATGGGTAATCGGCTCACAATGCTAGTCCAGGTGCCGACCACCAAGAAGTCGTGGTTGAGCCTCACAATGCTAGGCCAGGTGCCGACTTCCACAGGTACTTTCACCCTTCCTAGGGGCCAAACTTCCTCTCCACTGAAGCCCACCAGGGGAGTGTTCGCGGGCTTTAAGTCGCTCTCCTGAAGCTGAAGTTTGTCGAAG
Organism: Nelumbo nucifera; assembly: GCF_000365185.1. Next base: position 7,994,291 of record NW_010729083.1, on the reverse strand, counting down.
GCCGCTTTGAAGAGGATATCTGCCGAGCTTCCTGAATCGACGAGGACTCGTTTGACTTCGAAGTCATTGATCTTCACTTTTATGACGAGTGCATCGTCATGGGGGTAATGGACCCCTGTGCATCGTCATCTATGAAGAAGATGGGGTCTTCTGTCCTTGGTTGCTTCGGAGGGTTCTGCTCCTCCCTATCGGTCTTGCGAGCTGAGGCGCGAGCTGCTGCTGAGGTGCAGCCTGCTACAATCGAGCCTCCGACTATAACATGGATGATCCCTTGAACTGGTCTCTCCTCGGGGGGCTGCTTCTGCGGTTACTCTGCTTTCCTGCTAGACTCGGGAGCATCTCTACTTTGCTCCCCTTGTCGACCTGTTTTATTATTATTATTATTATTTTGTACAAAATTTCGTAAATATCCGTGACGGATGAGCTCTTCTATTTCATCACGGAGGTTTTTACAACTTTCGGTACTATGACCGTGATCTTTATGAAAACTACAATACAAATTTTTATTCTGGGTGCTAGGGTCGGCCTTCAGCTAGAGTGACCACTTCACATATGGAGCGTCCTTGATCGCCATGAGGATCTCAGCCCGTTTTGTGTTGAGGGGCATGTAGTCCCTTTCTGCTACTGGAACTCGGGAGGGCTGAACTAGCCTCGCCCCCCGACCTATGTCCTTCTTCTTCCTGCTGTCGCCTTGAGACGGGGGTTCTGGCTCCCTCTTTCTTTTTTCTGGGGCCTGCTCGCCCTTTTGGTTGATCTCCTCCTCAGTCCCAATAAACCGATCCGCGAGCTTAAGGAACTCGGTTACGGTTTTGGGTTGGTTGACAACTACGTGCCACTTGAAGTCCTTATGGGTGATACCTCGCTTGGCTACTGTGAGGCGAACTATGGGATCTAGGTCGGGTATCTGTAAACAAGCGTCATTGAACCGCTTAATTTAGCTCTGGATGGACTCCCCTTCCTTTTCCACTATGCCGAGGAGGCTCTCTTGAGTTTGCGGGCATCTCTTGCTAGTAACGAAGTGGGAGGTGAAAACCTGCACGAATTGCGTCCAACTTCTTATCGAGCCGGGCGCAAGGTTTCGGTACCAGGTGCGGGCCACTCCTTTGAAGGTAGTGGAAAAGGCCATGCACATGCAGGACTCGCTGGCTCGTGCTAGGTGCATCTGGGACTGGAAGGCGTCCACGTGGTCATTTGGATCGAAAGACCCATCATACTTGTCCAGAGGGGGGAGCTTGAAATCCTTTGGCATGGGGACAGCAAGGAGTTCTGGAGATAGCGGGGAAGAAACTGAGAGGAGGGGGTAGCTTTCATTTCAGCTGAGCATACCTCCTCTTTTCCTTTGAGCTCAGGAGAGTTGTCACCAGCGGTCCGAGCCTATCGAGCTCGGCAACACCGAAGCGTCGAGCACCAACGCTGAACCAGCAAAGTAGCAGCGAAGACGCTGACGAGCTCGCCGAACTGCTTCTAGAGCCCCTTTGGTCCTGTCTATAGCCCGCTGCCAGGACCTCGAGCGGGTTCTCCGCTAATGGGAGCTCGAACTGCGAAGGCTGTGGTGACACGGGCTTTGTTGGTTGAGAGGCCCCTGACCAGCCCACAGGTTGCGAGGTGGGTGCCGAGGGGGAAGCCGGCCTCTCCTTCTTGCTACGGGAAGAGGCGTGGCTCTTGGCTGGATCCTGGACCTAGGAAGCTTCTCCCCGACGAGGCCGCTCACTCCGGCGGGTTGGCTTGGCCTGCTTCGTGGCCAGGTACCGAGGGGGAAGCGACGGCTGGGCCTGAGGCAAAGAGGGAAACTGCTGCTGGTACTGGTACTGGTACTGGGAAACCTAGTGCAACACTTGTTGTTGGTAGAGTTGGAATTGTTGGAACTGTTGCATTTGAGCCTGCATGGCCCGCATGCATTGCACTAAGTCCTCCAGTTGATTCGGTTTGGCCGTTGGGGGCACAACCGAGGGTTCAGCAAAGGTTGCTCCTACTGTAGAAGGGAGCAGGGCAACGACGGGTGCCACTGTAAGAGGCACATTCAAACTGGGGACTCCGTCCACGGTGAGGGGGACTGTAAACTGTCCAATGCAGACAGTAGGGAGCTGGGGCTGCTCCCCAGAAGTGTTCTGGTTGTTGCCACATTCGGCATTGCTGGAAGAAGCCATGAAGAATGCTAAGTTTTTGGAAGAAGGTGTTGTAAAAGCTTGGAGGAAGGCTTTTAGAAGTGCTTCACACAGATGGCACCAAATGATGCGGCACGATCCGGGCACTCCTAGTTGGCTGCTGACTGGCTTCTTGTTGGCAATGAATGGCACCTGAGAAGATGAAGCAGAAGGATTCCCAGGGATTTGCCCGGCGGGAATACTCCGAAGCTTAAGTTAGAATTCTGGGGAGGAAGAAGAGAGAGAGAGAGAGAGAGTATAAAAGGCTAAGAGTGTAGATCGCGCTGGATCACTAGGTCTCGAGATTAGCTCGTGAGCAAGTAAGAGTGAAAGTCCATATCTAATCCGAGAGAGAGAGAGTCTATCTCTCTACTTAAAGGGCTTTTATAGGGGCATTCTTGTCAAATCAGGCGTAACCGCCATTGGGCTCCTGTCGCAGCCATTACCTGCCAGGTCTGCGTAGGTGATCGTTACAGTGTACTATTCGCTTGGATGGATGACACGTCCTAAAGGAGTAGGCACGCCTTCGTCTGTCGAGAGACGTGGGTGCAAACTTCCGAAAGGACATGGACTACACCGTCAGTCGAGAGACGTGGCGCAGTTTGATCAGTACGGTCTGGTAAGACAGAAGCTTCTTGAGAACGTCGCGTCACTCAGACGCAAGTTATTTCGTAGCGAGCTATCCTTGCCGCGAGCTACTTTGCATTAAGCTCTTAGGGATACTTCGAGGTGACCCTCATCAAGGTTGGTCTCGGGGGTAGTTCTTCTGCCCAGGTGCTAGAGCGAGCTGGTTTCCCTAGCTCGCGAGCTGAAATAATCTTGGAGTATTCCCATCTTAGTAGCTCAAGGGACCTGGAGCTCGCGTTGTAGCGAGCTCCTTCTATAGAGAGCCATGATGCGGCGAGCTGTTCTACAGACTCGTTACCTGGTCGCGGTCAAGCCATGCTGCTGAGCTGTTGCTCGTGCTGAATCAGGTCCACGTGTCATCATCTTAGTAGGTTGGGTCAAATCATCCTCCATCAGTTCCTAATTTTTTACTTATAATTTTTGTTGTCAGAATGAATCGTCCATTTAAACCAAATGGTCAAACCATCGAATTGTCGACCCGAAAACCGAGTGACAGATAAGATATATAAGATATATATAAGATGGTTCACATCACTAGGTTCATCATCTACACTCTCAGCCCTCCCCTCACACAAGCCATACCAAGAGTCGCTAGAATTCCTCTGAGAGCTGGCCTCAGCTGTTTCCAAAGAAAGGATGACCTCTCTACCCTTTTCTTCTCCCCAAAAACGAAGAGTCACATTCTACTCTTCTACATCCAACCTCTTAGAATACGTTTGGTTTAAAGGAAAAAGTAGGGAAAGGAAGAAAAAGGTTGGAAAACCTTTACACCATCGCCAACTCCTCTAACCCGGAAGGGAAAATGGAAAATCGATCTCAGCTAAATTTCTAGAGTCAGGATGGAACACAAACGCCTGAGTCCCCAAGTTATTCACCAAATTCCCATCATGGTAAATGTCTCCCTCTACCACCATCCTTCTTCATGGTGCTTCCTGGGCCATAGACGGATCTTAATTTCTTTTGGAATGTCTGATGGGCCTTAGGCCTTCTAGAGCCCAATATCATTTTGAAACTGCCCAAAACTGTGTTAACTGTTGACTAGGACCACCGCCATCAACTTATTGGGCTTACCCCTTACTTGCCCTTGGTTTCTGGCCTGCCAGGGCCACTGCTGAGTGCTGACCCCAACTCTCAAAGTTGCCACGTCAACCATATCATCCACGTCCCCGGGTTGTCCCACGGCCCCACCTTGCAATGGAGCTTCTGTCAGTGAAATACTTTATAATTTAAAGCAACTTTGGGGAGTTTCCCAAAGTACATTGCCACGTGGCAACTTTGCAAGGGGGTCCCCCCACCTTGCAATGGAGCTTTTCTTGGCTGCAGCTTTGCATTATGGTTATGAATAGAAGGGTAGAGAAGTTAACAAGTGGGGTACTGTCTTGGCCAATTACATTACCACGTGGAAGATTACTGGGTTGCTTGTACTTCTCCTGACAGTCCATCTAGCAGAACCAATTCTTTGTATCAAGGACAAGGCAGGAGGAATGGGACGAATGTTTCAGGTTCAAACAAGACATAAAACCGTTTTGGTCAGTGGTCAGTGGTCATTGGATCACGGGTTGAATGGTATCATCCAATTCGATCATTTGATTCATTTTAGAAATATAAATATGAAAAATTAAAAAAAAAAATTCTAATTATTTTTTGAAGTTTTATAAACGTTTTGTACTTAGCCCAAAACCGAGAAAAGCAATTAGGCGCCATTAGGCTTTACATCATTAAAAGTGCCAATAAACGCCTATTCATTGGGAGAAGTTCCATGAAGCTTCTTGAAATGGGAAAGGTGCACAGAAATGGATATTTGTTTTGCTGACGAGGCCTTTGTTGATGGGATGTCTATGTGGCAGCGTTTACTCAATAAACGTAAACGGAACCAATCACATATATTTGAGATAAAGTTATCCTATCGATATTTCTAAGGGCCAAATAATTTTAGAACCGTTTTGGCTATCAATCACTTGTTCTATCCATCGGTTTCTGCGTTGATGGTTTGATTGTCTGATTCAAATGGCAGTCTGTTCTGACAAAAAATTAAAAAAATATTTAAAATAAAAAGATCAAAAACCGTTGAACAGGTTGATGGTTTGATTGCCTGAGTCAACGGGCCATTGACTAATTCAACGGTTTTTAATTAGGGATCAAGTTTGGGGTAAAACGGAACCAATTGTCTAAATGTCTCTCATGCCAAATGGTCCGACTGTTTGAATCAACGGCGATTGGAAAACACTAATTCAAACTCTATCCAGCCTGAATTGTTGAACCCCTAACCCAAGATTGGTTCAATTTGATGCAGTTTTTTCTGTTCTTTTTGTTAGAATATTCTTATTTTTAGCAAGGTTTAAAGTGTTGATCATTGCACTCTATTATGTGTATCACATTGGTATTCTTATTAAAGGTTATAGATATAATAAATATTGGAATTCGGAGGCTTTGATAGTAATTGATATTATATGATTCTCATAGCCTATTTGTCAATTATTAGGCTAAAAAATAAAAGAGAGAGAAGAAAAATATCCACTGTTCAAGATATGTATTTTTTTATCTTGTGTATTTTTAGACTAAAAATTAGCTGTTAATCAGAAAATTATCTTTTTTTTCTATAACTTTTATGATTTGCACCAAAATCAAGACAAGCATCCAATTTATATATTATGGATATATACTAGTTAATGTGCACATACTTTATACCTCAGTTTTAGATGATGATAATAATAATGTCATCAATTGTTTTCATATTTCTATCTAAAAATAATTTTTCTTCTATATCACATTTGTTTTTGTTTAATATTAGAGATGCATCCAGTTTTTTTTTCAAAACTTATGTATATTTTCCTTTTCGTGTTTTTTTATTAATTTTTATTATCTAGTTATGACAATATTGTTTGGCACATTTGTCCTAGATGGTTGAATTGCTCACTTAACCTAGATAGGATAACAATTTTGTTTTGGGGTCAATTTTAAAATAACATGGGTTTTATATTGTTAAAAGTATTAGATGTAGATCTAGTTCATAGAATTTATTGGTGAAAATACCTTAAATATACAATTTAATGAGAAAGAATGAGAGTTAATACCTTAAATATAATACTTAACGAAAGAGAATTGAATGAGATGAAAATTAGTAATTCAAGTCATATCTTCTTCCTTTGCAATTATAGAGGGGCTAAAATAAAAAAAAAATAGGGGTATTTTAATAAAAAAGGTTTCATAAGTTCATTCATACTTCTCATATAAATATAAATATAGATGTGTTCAATTTTTTTTACAATATGCATGTCTATTCTATATATGTGTATAAAAAATAATTCTTATTTTCACACTTATTTTTTTAATATGATGAATATACAAAATTTGTATATTTTTAAATATTTTCTACAAAATAATTTCACACTTATCTTCTTTTCAAATGTTTTCTAAAAAAATTTTTGTATTTTTATTATTTAATAACGACATTGAATTTTGATACATTTGACCCAAAAGTTGAACTATTAACCCACCACCAAATGGGACAAAATTTTCATTTTTGGTTAATTTTAAATTTTGTATTATATTTCCATCTTTAATGAAAACAATTTTTGTCTATCACACTAATTTTTTATTTTTTGTTACTTTTATATTTATTTATATTTTAAAATTTTTATTATTTAGCTATGAAATCATCGGTTGACCCATTTTGCCCAAATGGTTGTATAGGAGGGGTAAGGCTTGGTTAGGGAGTGGTCTCTTTGAAAGACAGAGAGAGGCCTGTGAGTCGGGAAAATGGGCTTTTGGGGGACTAAGGATGTGAGGGCAAGGGGTTAGAGAGAGTGCTCGAGAGTGTTGGATGCCAAGAATGCTAAGGATCAAATGTCTTTCAATACAAGGAAGACTTTTATTTATGGGGGTGAGCCCAAGATCATAAAAGGTAGGAGATAAGGATGTTTGCACCGTATCGAGAAAGGGAATATTGGATCCATTGTCAATTATTAAGTGCACTAACGAGGTTTTGCCACATGTCTCATGAGGATCTTCCCAAGGATTAGCTTTCCTTCTCCTCAAGATTTCTTATTACTCACTGCTTGGCGGTAATGACGTCACTGCTTGGCGGGCTCCGCTTTGTAGACTCCATATGGTGCTTCATCACGTCTTTGTTGTCGTAGGTTTTACATGCTTTTAGGCGCACATGGGCCTTGCCATGGGTTTGGCCTAAGTTTCTCTTGATCTAGGTTACGAGTAGGTTTATAAGTCGTTGGTTTATCGCAAACTTTGGTGGGTGTTGGTTTATCGCACGTTCGAGTAAGCTTAAGGCCCTTGGATGGGTTCGATCATGATTTCCCTTGGTTGGGGCATCGAGTAGGCCCCGTGGACCGCGAGCTTATCGCGATTTTGCAATACACATTGTGAGTTCATCATTGGGTTAATGGTGTGTTGCAGGTTCATCGCAGCATGGAGATTGATTGTGGTTGTTCGCACACACCTTTGCGGGGTTAATCTTGGTATTAATGTTCCCTAAGGGTCTGAGCGTGCACTATGTACCTATAAGTTGAATTGCTTACCTACCACTTAAATAAAAGAGTGATTTCATTTTTCTCTTTTGTTAGTTTTAGAAAAGAAGGGTTTTATATGTTAGAAGTATTGGATATAAATCCCATTAGTAGAGTTTATTAGTGAGAAAAGTACCTTAAATATAGGATTTAATGAGAGAGAATAGGGGTTAATACCTTAAATATAAGACTTGGTGAGAAGGAATTAAATGAGATGAGTAGTAGTTAAAATTTCATTTTTAGCTCTCACAAATAGAGAGGAATTAAAGTTAGAATAGGGGTATTTTAGTTAATAAAAGTTCCACACCCTCATTTGTTTAAATTTATGCCTATACTAGTAAATGAGCATGTGCTTTGCACATGGAATTTTTTTATGCTAGTACATAAAATGTTTTTAAGTTTTCTATATTTTTTCATATTTATATGTCAATAAAAAGTATTCATATTTGTCACACTTATTTTTGTTTAATATGATGAATATACGATATTAAAGATTTGCCTAAATATTTTTTATAATATTTCTTATATTTTTATACTTTTACGTGCTTTTATCTTTTCTAATTTTTATTATTATTTAATTCTAACATCAAGGGTTGACACATTTGGCCTAAAAGGTTAATCATTGATTACTTGTCGCTAAATAGGAAAACAACTCCATTTTTGGATTAATTTTAAATTCATAGTTTCTTTCTATTTTCAGTAAAAACAATTATTCTTTGTCACATTTATTTTTCTTTAATATACTTAATTAATATAAAATATTAGAAACATGCCCAAATGCTTTTTACATAATTTATATTTTTGTGCATTTATCTTTTTAAACTTTTATTATTTAATTATGACTTCACGAGTTGACTCATTTAACATGAAAAGGTTGAATTGTTGATCTACCACTAAATAGTAAAACAATTCGCTTCTGGATTAGTTTTAAATTTTGTATTTTATTTTCATCATCAATAAAAAGTTAAAAATAGTTCTTATTTATCTTGTTTAATTTTTAATATGATTAATATAAAATATTAGAGATGTGGCCAAATATTTCTGTTAGAGTTTTTATATTTTTTTCTTTTAATTTTTATTATTTAATTAGGAGATTAAGGGTTATATGACTATTGACCCATCACCAGGAAAACAATCTCATTCTTGGGTTGGTTTTAAAATTTATATTTTATTTCCAACATCAATATAAAAAAATTATTATTTATCACACTTATTCTTCTTTAATATGATTAATATAAATATTAGATAAATGCTTAAAAGTTTATTTTTTACAAAATTTCTATATTATTACATAATATTTTTGTTTTTTTATATTTTATATTTTTTATTAATTATTGATATCAAGGGTTGACACATTTGGCTCAAAATGGTTAAATTTTTTACCCACTGTCATGAAAATAATTTTTACTTTTGGATTACTTTTAAATTTATATTTCAATCCAACACTAATAAGAATAATTATTACTTGTCACACTTGTTTTTATTTAATATGATTAATATAAAACATTAGAGATGTGTAATATGGATTGACCCATTTGACACTAATGGTTAAATTGCTTACTCACCACTATGATGGAATAATGGTTCCATTTTTTGGTCAATTTTAAAAAACATATATTTTATATCACTAAACATATTGGATATAGATATAATTGATAGAATTTATTAGTGAAATGAATAACTTAAATATAGGATTCAATAAGAGAATGGGAATTAGTACCCTAAATATAAGACTTAATGAGAGAGAATTGAATGAAAAGAAATATAGCAATTCAAATTACATTTTGTGCCCTCACAATTAGAGAGGGACCAAATTCAAAAATAGGGGTATTGTAGTCAATAATAGGATTCAATAAATGTTAATGGGAGTTAATACCTTAAATATAAGACTTAATGAGAGTGATTTTCATGAGGAGAAAAGTAGTTGTTCAAATTACATTTTTGTCCTTACAAGAGAGATTAAACTCAAAAATTGCGGGTAGTTTAATCTAACAAAAAGTTCCACAATCTCAACCACACTTTCTATATACTACTATTAAAAGTGCAATTGAATCCTATATTTTTAGACTTTTTCTTAACTAAAATACTCTTATTTCTGATGTTGGCACCTCTCTATGATGATGGTAACAAACATAATTTGAACAAGTACTTTTAGTTCAATATATTCCCTAATTAAGTCATATATTTAATATATTAACTACCATTCTCTCTCATTAAGGTTGTGTTTGTTTGAAAGAAATAGTAGGGAAAGGTAGGGAAATTTATACAAAACCTACCTTTTCTTTCAAACCAAAAACAACCTAAATTCTATATCCAAAGGTATTTTAGTTTCTCACCTTTACATTCCATTAGTTAAACTTATATCCAAATAATTTTAATAGTATAGGAACCTTTGTTTTAAAAAGCAACCCAAGATTGAAATTATTTCTTCCATTGGGTAGCCATTAAGTAGTTCAACCATCAAGATCAAATGGGTTAACCTATGATGCCATTATTAAATAATAAAAATATTAAAAAGATAAAAATACAAAAATTATAAAAAACACAAAAAATTTATCAAAATGCAATCTTTTCAATTATATATTTAATTATTAAATTAAACAAAAGATTAAGACAAATAAGAACTACTTTATTAATGTTTGGAACATAATTTAAAATTTAAAATTGACCCAACAATGAAAATAGAATGTGTTAAGCCATGATGTCATAATTAAATAATAGAATGCAACATTATAATAAAACTATTTTAAGTCAAATGTGTTAAGCCATAATGTCATAATTAAATAATAAAAAACAAAATATAGATAAAAATGTACAATGTTACATAAAGATATAAAAAAGTATATAGAAAATCTTAGCACAACCCTAATATTATATATTCATCACATTAAACAAAAATAAGTGTGATAAATGATTAAGAACTATTTTTATTAATAGTGGAAATGAATACAAAAAACTAAGAAAGCAGAGAATTAACGTTTAACTCATAACCCCACTAAAGGAATCAAATGATTCAATGGTTCTATACAGATCACATCATTCTTGATCAACTATTTTTTTTTCTTTGTGGGCAAGTAGTTTGAACGTAAAGTGGGCTCAAAATCCAAGTCATGTAGGTTGATTTGTTTGATTAGTTGTTTTGAGTATAGAATAAAAAGACTTTTAAAAAACCAATGTTCTAAAAACCAAATTGAACCGCATTTTCTCTCGATTTAAACAAGTCAACTTGTGATGCTATAAATAAAATTATAAAAATAAAAAGTACAAAGAAATAGAAAATTTTATAAAGATTTTTAGAATTGATCACATGCTATTAATATTATATATTCATCATATTAACAAAAATATGTATGAAAAGAAAGAGAATTATTATATTATCTATGGTTTGTTAATTGGGGCAAACATAATGGTTCACCAATTAGGTCATTTTGAGTGTTGGCCAAGTTTACGGTTTTTTGCAACAAAAAGATTTGTATTGTAACATACTCATCTACACACACACATTAAAAGAAGGAACTCTAGGAATTTTCTCATTTTTTTCTCATTTTTTATTTTTTTTCCATGTCATTTTTGAAACAACCAATGAGATACTCTCATTTTCCCGTAATAATCTATCTAAGATCTTTCTCTCTCTCTCTCTCCCAATACACGTTCCCAATAACCTAAATAATCACCTCTCCTAAAATTTCTCTTAAACTATTTCCCCCACCTAAATAATTTTCTCTCTAACAACCAATAGGTAAAGAAAGAGGGATTTGCTTTTCTAATGTCTAGCCAAGTGGCACCACTATCCTCCATTTTCTCCTAAGCTATCTCTAATTTGACACCGAATCAGCCCCCCCCCC